>BQNB010043839.1:5333-45263 GCA_026074375.1 Tanacetum coccineum | reverse complement strand
TGATAAATAAAAGTATAAAGGAATTTAGAAGACCTTAGGGATGATGTATGAGATGAGAAATGAATGCTAAACCCGTGTTTAGACTCAAAACCCAAGCTTGCACTTAAGAAAACCCTTATTTTCTTAATAAAAACCCTAGCTTCCTTTTCTTGATTAATACTTGCAAATGGTGATTCAATGGATGGAAACACCTTAGAATGTCTTAGGATAGATGTGTATAGAAGTGTATGGGTTGTAGAAAAAATGCTATGGATTTGGTTTGGTGCTTGCTTCTTGCCGTAGCAATATAGAGGACAAAAGGGAGGTTTTGTTGATTTTTCTGGTCAAGTGTTACTTGTATAACTTCTCTTACTAGTAGATACATGTATATATGGTATAGATCTAGTCAAGGAGACAAGGTATGGTGTAGGAATGGTCTTGGGCATGGTCTAAGTCAAAGGGGACAAGTAATGAGTAGGTATGGTGGTAGTTTTAATGATAGGAAGCGCATAAGGCTAGTATTAATGAGTTTCATGTGCATCATTGACCATAAATGGATGTTTTTCTTTATATCTTTGCCTTAAAATTCGGCATAGATTATGATTTTACTTGATTATTTTTGTTAGTGTTTGGTGGATTGGAGGAATTTTGGTGGATTTTCGCGTCTGATGGAGTAGTATTGTCGTTGAGTGGGTCCGGGGTAGTGACTTATACGACAATTTTGTATAGAGACATAGTTATTTACCATTTACGTATCCGTTAAAAATTTTAGATGAATAAAAGTTTTATTTAAATTTAGTCTCAAAATAAATTATATAACCTTGCTGATGTAAAATATTGTAAATTGTTTGTTGCCCGTTCTACTTTGATACAGTAATTTTTTAGCTTACGCGTTTAGATTATCATTTATGATTTTTATAGCTAAATGCGTACAATACAAAAGGTACATTGTGGCTTTTAACAGACGTCGTCAATGACCGTGAAAAACACAGGGTGTTATATCTTATAGTTGCATCGGTAGGGGCCTCTGATTTCTTCGTGATGCGATGTTCGAGTTTATTCATGACATCTTTTTTTTTTCTTTTTTGCTGTAGATTCTGGTCATCATTTGGCTCATGTGTTTTCTTCAACCATTGTTTATCCTTCGAGCAGAGGTACGTACGTTTTTTCCATTGTTGTGCTGATAGATTCCTGGCCCGATGCTCTGTATTGTCTCCTCAAGGTTTGGCAAGAGGTGTACACAAATGTTGTGTTATTAGCTTCTTCTATAGGTCTTCCATCTTCCTTAAGTAGGGAGCAATCTTTCTGTATAATGAGGTCTCCCTTGATCAGTTAGCATCCACCTGAGCAGCGTACACTTTTTCATTAACCTTTTTTTATTTCTATGCCGAGACTGTTGAGTTGGGCTTGGATAGCAGCCAGCCCGTCAGAATTTTCAGTACTCTTGCTTTTTGAAGATGTTCCATTGTGTCATTTCTGAGAGTATTCGGCTATTTCTTGGATGGCCACTTTAGCATCTGTAGCTGTTTTGGTTGGGATGGCACCTCTTGATTCAAGGATTTGTCTTGTTGGAACATCGAACCCATTCTAAAACAAGATAACTTCCTGCATGTCAGTTAGGTAGTGTTGGGGACACTTCATCAGCAATTCTTTAAATCTTTCCCATGCACAGAAAAGGCTTTCATCGGGTTCCTGCTGGAAGTTGTTAATTTCCTCTATTTTCTTTGCGGTACGTGCAGGTGGACAGTATTTGTTTATAAACTTCCTTTTTAGGACTTCCCAGGTTGTGATCGAACCAGATGGTTCGTTTCTGAGCCAACGGCTTGCGGCTCCAGTTAGGGAAACAGGAAAGGCACGAAGCATAATTTAATCTTGAGTTATGTCTGGAATGTGAACTAAGTCAACAATCTCTAGAACCTTTTCGATGTGTTCGTTTGCATCTTCGTGTTCTGAACCACTGAAAGTATTGTCACGGAATTCTTTGAGAAATTGCCCCTTCAGTTCAAATTGGGCTTTAGCGTCAATCTTGGGCCTAGCAACGCCCGATCTGTATTCTCCACGGGTTTTACTCATGTATTGCTCCATTGTTTCCGTCATTATTTCTGAAACTTCTTCTTTGATATGCTCTTCGATTTCAGAAAGTTGATCGAATTCTGGTGAATTCGATTCCACGAAGCTTGGTGTATCGAAAAGCTTCCTTCTTGAGCGAAGTACTTGTTCCGGGTTTTCAAAAGGTGTAAGTAGTTCCTTAGTGGAACTCCGTGTCATGCACTACCTGAAAAGAGAATCAATCAGTAGGATATGCTCTTATAAAAAGGAATACAAAAAATTAAACACGGAAATCAATTTTAGGTTCTGTTTACTGTATCAGATGACAAATACGTCGTATTCTATTGAGCAGAATACACCGTATGTGTCTGTTGAATAGCAGTACGCCGTATTGTCTTAACAGAATACGTCGTATTGTTGGGAGAACAAATACGCCGTTTAGACTGTAAAAAAAATACGTTGTCTTGATCAGAAGGTTAGATACGTCGCATCCAACCAGTGGATACGCCGTATCAGGTGATCAGTCAGAACAGAATACTATTTAAAACACAATTAAATAATGCGATAAATTAAACACACAATTAAATTAAATAATTAGCAATCAGAATTAAATTAATTTACACTAATCAAGTTAAAGGTTAGAAACACTAATAAGAATAAAGATTAAACTAATCACTCCCCGGCAACGGCGCCAAAAACTTGATGTGTCATCGTGTGGTGTATATTTAGTGATTATCAAGTTTTACATTTATATTTAACCGACAAACCTAAAGACAACACTTTAACGGGCAGTGTACCCGGTCAAGATGTAGCTTCACGGTAAGTAAGGTGTCGAACACTAAGAGCGAGAGTTAACCTAATATTCTATCAGTATTTTAATCTATCTATATTAGTCTAATTACTGGTTAAACCTATGTTATACATATTTACTAGAGGTAAAAGGGGGGGTTTAGCCTGAGAGACTAGCACAGGTTTAGTGGTGACAAAAGTTAATTCTAAACACAATAAACACTAAAGCAAATTATCACAAGATAAAGAAGCAGTACAAGCCAAATAATAGAAAACTGTATTAACCATTGGTAAATCCGATTAAATGTTTGATTTGTTTGTTTTAGTGCATGAACTTATTTCGAGGCGGCATATCATTCTTAAGACTTAGGCGGTTCTTCATCCTAAGACCTAGATATGAACAATCCTGTCACGATTAACGCTTCTGCATAAAGCATCCATTAGTCTAATTATAATCTATCATAGGGAATTAAAGCAGTGGTGGATTCCGTATTAATAACACCCGGCCCATTGGACCTTTACCGCACTTTATTGCTTGATATTGTCTTATATCACACCGTAGTCCACCACCAAATCAATTAACCAATTAATTACGAAACAATACTGGATGGAACATTACGGGTCACCTACACGGTTCCTAAAACTAAGCTCATAATCAAAGGGTAAGGACATGGTTGTCCCATCTGTGATCTGATGATTCGAGCATACAAAACGACCAAAAAAAAAAACAAACATGGATAGCTAGATCCTGACATCTAGATCACCCGTTAAGTTCTCACTAGACCCTAGTTTTGAATGATTAGGTTCGCGATGTAACAACGTACATAAACAAGTATATAAGCGATAAACATAAATAAACAACAACGATAAATTAAGCAACAAGCCAGATTAAAACAAAACCAAAACATTATAATCACATTAATATGGCTCATACCCCGAAGGGTAGTAGCCAAAATCATTGTAACTTTAACAATCCGTGATCAAACAATTAGAAATCGAATGATTATGAAGTAAGAATTACAATGGAATGTCTTTTATGGAATTAATGGTAGGTGCTTGAACCTTGCTGCTTCTAATATCTTAGAAAATTCGACTTTAGAGTGTATGGTATAGAGAATGTAATTTTTGCACACTGAAACTCGTTTTTGAGCCTCGTATTTATAGTGTCTGAAAATAGCCTGGATAAGCCGTATGTAATAAGGTGCATACGACGTATGAGGTTAATTTCCTTAGAGTTTGCGATAAGATCAAATCAATCAAGATTAATTGCCATAAATCTCATTAACTTCGTATCTTTGACTGATGACCAGCTGGGCAAACAGCGATTAGGTTTAAGAGTTGATTACGCTGGATTCGGGAATTGATCATTTACGCGATTCTTTGTGCTGAGTTTGGACGCAGAATATGCCGTATCTTATTGCTGGATACGGCGTATGTACACGATAACATTTCTTCAAGTGTCCTTCGTACTTAGTTTCCAGAATTGCGCCTTATAGCTTTGTCTTCACAAGTTACTTCATAATTACTACAATAATAAACTTTAAGCAATTAAGTACCAATATCTTGCAATAATTATATAAAAGTGGGTAAAATGTATGGGATAAATGATGGTAAAATGTGACGTTATTTGATGATATCAGTACGCCCGAATATTCGATAATATGAACATGTGTGAAGTATCATAAATCCGGTTAAGAGTAAAACTTTCCCCTGAGAATCAATTGCCGATAAAAAAACCTCTATTCGTTTCTCCTCTGACTTATTCATTTCTAACCTCTTATTCTGTCGAGTCTCTGTAATGACTACCGATGAAGAAAACTTAGTATTACAAACTTGATGCTGAAGTAGAATAACCAAAACTTGTGTCTTATGTCTTGTACTATCCACGTGACTCCAAACTTGTATTGAATACTACAACGTAATTCCTTGAAGTATAAGTAGACCTAAGTCTCTTGAAAAATCCTCAAATAATTGAGACACTGAGTACTACAATATGACTCCTTCAAGTGATAGAAAATGTGCGCATTGAGCACCAACTTCTGTATTTGTTGATCACACATTGCTAGATTTGACAAGTCTTCATCAACACTGGTTATAAGCTCAAAAAAGTTATCTTTAAAAGTCATCATCCAACCAACCCCGTCTTTTAAGATATGATAAGACCACGCACATGTGAAATTCCACTTCAACTTCAAATAAGTGATAAAAAATTATCCTCGTAGACATTTCTTGCGGTTAAATCCCAAAACTAACCTTTTTAACAGTTTAAGTAAATCTTCGATAAGGATCTTTTTAAGCGAAACTTGATGATGTTATAAGTCCATGTGCAACTATTGTCCAATAAGTAGTCACAAATCAAACTAAAATAATGTTTTTATGTTAAATCCCGGATTATAGCAGTTTCAGCCCAAGCCCTCTTGATAATAAACTCGCTAGCCCAAAACCATAACAGTACAACAAGAAATCATGAATAGTCAAATAAAATACAATATACAATCCAAAATACCAACACACACAAAAAATCATCAAAATAATGAAAAACAAACAACCAAACAAATGCAACAAACATATAAATAATAAAAAATACATAATCTCTAAATCCAATAAACCAAACCAAAAAAACAAAAAGTAGTATAAAACATCAAACAATCCAATAAGCTAATCACCACCATCAAAAAAATACCAACAACCAAATAACACACACACCAAATGTAATCAATCAAAACATATACACAATAAAATGATACCACATAATATACACATCCCACATGAACATACAATTCCCAACAATAATAACACAATAAAATATAAGACACAAAAATGAAATAACATAATTCCAAACAAAACAAAAATTCCATACAACAAAAATTAACAATAAAATCAACACAAAAAACAATAATCAAAATTAGACACAATATCAATTCAACACAACAAACACATACACACATCAAAAAAAAAGAAAACACTAATTACACATAATCAAACAAACAAATACAACAAAACATCATCTTTACAATAAGATAAAGCCAAAAAACTATCCAAGAAAATCACATCATATTCACAAAAAAAATTCAATATTTCCATACATATCATCCCCAAAAACACTACATATTTTCACAGAAACAAAAAAGAAAAAAAATTTGAGTAATCAAGTAAACACATCACACATCATAAAAAAAAACACATAAAATGTAAAACATCAACAACAACAAATCCAAATATCCATCATACAAAATAAAAACAGCCATCAAATCTAAACCATTCCATCATTACCAATACAAATCAAAATCATTATCAAACAAAAAATCAATTTTCCAATAACACGACAACACAAATCCCAAAAAAATCAAAGATAAAAATGAATTATAAAATCATCATACATAAAACAATCAATAAATTCCAAACATGGTTCCAAACATAAAAATTACACCAAAATTTACAAAAAAAAAAAATACACATCCAATTAAAATTCACAAAACAAAAAAAAAAAACAAAACAAAACACAACAAAAACAACAAACATACACACAATATAATATAGAACCAAACTCTAATCACATCATCATCCAAAGAACACCACATCCAACTGCAATACAACAAAACCAAACCAACAACAACATCCAAATAAAAAAAATTATTAACACAACACATATCCAAAAAACCACAAAAAACTATAAAACTATCCATTCCAAAAAATCAAAATCAAAAAACATATAACAACAACAAACAAACCAACAAATCCTATACAATCATACAAACATTAATCATCCAAATATACAAATAAAACATAAACAATTAAAACAACATAAAACAATCATAACCACAATAAAAAACACACCAAAATTCAGAATTCACAATTATCATCCAAATAAAAGCACTAAAATTATACAAGAAACAAAACTCGCACACCAAATACCAATAAAATAAACTAATTAATTAATATCATTACAAACAACTTCACATACACAGAAATGAAATCAAATAACAAATCCAAAATATCAATTACAAAAACCAACACACATTTATAATACATAACAAACTCACCACACAACTAAAATGATATAAAATAACCACCAACAATAAAACATAAACAAATCACAAAAAAAATAAAAAAAAAACCACACATCAAACATACAAAAAAAAAACAACACACTACATGCAACAAACCACAAATATAATTAACCACAAATGCAATCAACAAAACACAACAACACACACCAACAATAATAAAATAAGCCAAACACCTTATATAATCAATCAGCGGTAAAAAACACATGACTCAAAACATACTACCATCAAAAATCAAAATTCCAACCGATCGAACTCAAAATACCAACAAATTCATCAATTATTAAACACATACATAAAAAGACCCATAACCAACATCAAAAGAAACTAACAATTAAACATAACAAATAATATACAATAAACACATTAGATTTAAATCACCAACAAGGCTATCATTGACCAAAAAAATAAATTCAACCAAAAATAAAAAATAAAAAAACCAACACAAAACAACCAATCCATAACATCAGATCATACCTTAAACCACAACCAATATAAAGCATCTAAAATACAAAAAAAGATAAATAAAACAGAGAACATAACATCAACAAATTAACAAATAAAAAGAATGATTAACAAAACACAAAATCCATAACCATCAGCATAAATGTACCACAAAAATCAATACACAAAAAAAAGACATCAAGACAACACACCAGCGTAATAATCCACAAACATTATAATTAAATTCAATCACAGAAAAATATAAAAACATCCACAAACCAACACAAACACCAACATAAAATATCCATCATACACACATTAAAAAACAAAATAGAATCCACACAACCAACAATACCCTAAAAACACACTATACACAAAAACACAAATTAATTAAAATAAAAAAATACACACTCAGTTACTAAAAATTGTACCCAACAAAAACCATCATACAACATATTAAAAAAAATAAAATAGAAACACTTATAACAAATAACATTATCATTTAAACAAAATTTAAATAAACATACATACATAACAATACAAAAAATACACTAATTTTTCCAACAATATTAGCAACACAATAATATTTCATAAATACAAACATATCAAAAAGTTGAGAAACAAACAAAACCATCCAACAAACAAAACAAATCAAACACGACAATAACACCATACATCAATAAAAAAAAAAAATCACAAATATAACATCAATTCACAACACAAAACAATCAATCAACATAATACAACAATCAAGCATGTAAATAAACTACACAGAAATGTGCAACTATTGTCCAATAAGTAGTCACAAATCAAACTAAAATAATGTTTTTATGTTAAATCCTGGATTATAGCAGTTTCAGCCCAAGCCCTCTTGATAATAAACTCGCTAGCCATTTTTATGTTTTTAAAATCTTGATTATACTTATTGTCCAATAAGTATAAGCAAAGCATGCTGATAACGTCGGCAAAGCGTGCCAAAAGATATGGGAAGGTGACTGCGCATGAGGCTTAGGCAAGCGGATAATCAAATGATACACCCGCAATGGTTGCAACCATAATAAGGTGCCATGCCAAGATACTGACGATCTCACCTTCATCAAATCCACTCAAGATCATCATACACACATTCACGATTACCATCATCTTTTCTCTGGTCTGCACAAAACCTCCTATGAATGTCACACGATCTTTAGTGTTCGGCCAAACAAAAGTCAAACGAGGCACACTCTAACTAAGCAGACCATCGAAGCCAAGAAGTCAAAGTGGAGTTATTGTAGCAAACGCAAGGGAAATAGTATTTAATTACAGCCCGTTCAAAAAATCTACATTATATCTAACGATGAAAGCATAAGCAAATCACACTGCAAACATGACCAGTGCGCAACAGAAGAAGTGTCAATACCACTGAAAGGGAGACTAAGCTAATGGAGCAATCAAATAAACAGGATACACCCGCCATGGCTGCAACCATTATAAGTTTCCCCGCTAAGATATGAAGGATCTTAGCTTCATCGAACAAATCCAAACTAATCACATCCTTTAATAGTCCACATCCCCATCACACAAAGCTCATAAGGGAAAAATAGACTAAGAAAATCAGTAGATTTGAAGTCAAATTAATGGTAACCATCGTATTCACAAAGCATATTGGTTATACCAAACACCCATATGATTGCCATTTTTTACAAGACAAAGAAAGTGCACAAAATGACCCAAATTAGCAACCTTAGCCGCACTAAGTGGACTTCTGTCTTTAAAACACATAATGAAAATGATGACACGTATATGAGTAAGTCAAGCTTTAAACCTGAATAGAAATTTGCTAGTAAAACGCATAACGTAAGCAAGGACACATGTGACATTAATTCGAGATTAAATTAGATAAAAGACAACATAAGTTAAGCACAGTAAAAGTATTCTAAATATGACTATAGAGAAAGTTGTGACAGCTCAACAATTAAACAAAGAGAATACATATGTTGTGGGTACGACCGCAGTAGCTTACCTCGGCAAAGCGTGGATGGTCTCATGTTTAATTGAACCCACTGAGTCCCAACACACCAGCCTCTTTCAGTCAATATCATCCTGATAAGGTGTCATTTTATACACTTTTTTGGGGTCATTTAACCTCCTAAATCATGAAAATATGCCCAAAATATGTGCTTAATAGTCTCTTTTTATATTTTTAGCACTTGGATGGCATTTGGAGGAAATACACATGACTTGGACTCAATTTGGGATGAAACGGGACAAGATTACAGCTTTACACAAAGTAACTTTCAAAGAGTGCGTACAGTGTCTGGAGACGGCGTCTGGATTTGTGGTGAAGGCGTCTAAGCTTACAAGCGACGGTGTCAAGACCTTTGTGACAGCTTCAGAATGTAACCGCCTCAATAAAACCCTAGAAGATTCGATGAAGCGACAGCGTCAGGATTCTTGCGATGCCGTCGCGATCTATTTCCTATATATACACATTCGTTTTAGGGTTTTAGTGTGAAACTTTTGGGAGACAAACTTTATAATTAGGGTTCGGGTTTAGCAGCTTTTAAGGTCATTTTTAGGGTGTGAAACCCCTCTTGTATCAGCCTTATACTCATGTTTTAATCAAGTGAAGTCATTTATCCCTTAATCTTTCAATATGTCAATGAGTTGTCTGATTAATTATTGTTCTTCGCTTCTCTTTAACATGCTAGGATAGATCTATTAGTATTTACTTATGATTTCATGAAACTTAGTTTGTAGATCCTTTTAATATTGCCTCTTGTAATGATTGTGCGCGTTAGGCTCTAGAAAACTGGTAATAAAATTTTACATTAGCATAGACGTCTAGGGAAAGGCGATTGTGTAGAAAGGATACCATTGGTAACAGTCTTCATACTACCTTAACCCTAATATGGTTGATCACTCTTAAGTGTTTTAATGCATGTAATGTACTCTTAGGGGTCTTGTAATAGTCTTCATACTACCTTACTTGTGCGTTGCCTTAACGGAATATTACATAGACGGCGGATTCGTGTAATTCGTTCATGACCTAGGAAATACTTACACAGATCATCACAAGTGTGACAAAGCAATAGGATTAGGAGAAGCAAACTAAGGAGTAATGCATGATTAAGTAGATACGTTTGTTTACCCATAAGATTTCTCATCAAAATAGTTTAGATTTAATTTTAGTTTAATTAGTTTAAAACCAACACCCTCTTAAAACCCGAGATTTTACTTGCTTTTAAAAAATATAAAAAAATACAAAAATAATTTTCTTTCAACCCCTTAGATCTTAGTTAGGTTTAGTTCGAGACTTCACAACTATTCCCCTAGAGAATGATAACAACCCCCGAGTCCTTGCTATACTACACTGCAACGATTGGGTACTCTACCTAGGGAGTTGTAAAACCTGGTGTGTTTATAACGATCGCGTCAAGTTTTTAGCGCCGATGCGTGGGGAATAGTATAGGATTCAAACATTATTTATCTTAGGTCTACTCGCTTGATTCCTATCAAGTGATATTTTATTTTTTGTCAATTAGCTTTCTTGTAGTCTATCTTTTCTTTGTTCCCTTTGTTTTGTAAAAATCTTTTTATTTGACCTCCATGAAAAACGAAAATCCTATCCGTATTCTTGGAGATTACTCCAGACCTAGCCACGAGGGCTATCGAAACACCATTGATCTCCCCGATGGGAACAATGTGGTGCCTTTGCGATCCAACACCATTCGGTTGGTACAAAATGGATGCTCATTCCACGGACTTCGGTCCGAGGATCCAAACCAACATCTCAAGGATTTTATAAAACTTATGGACGCACATGCGTTTATTTCAATTTTCCCTTCGCGATCAAGCTAGCCATTAGATTGAACGTCTTCCTGCAAGATCCATTTCCACTTGGGAGGATCTTACTACCCGTTTCCTTGCTTAATTCTTTCCACCAGGAAGAACTTCTAAACTTCGAAATGACATCTTGATGTTCCAACAACATCATGGTTGTTAGATATGAGAAAAAGACTCGGTCACCCCTTATATTTATTGTTTATAATAGTTCGTAGTTTAATAGTTAATAGTACGTTTTTCGGTTGTAAGTCGGGTGCGAATACCCGGTATATTGTAAGTACTATATATAGCCTCTTCCAACTTTGGAAGAGGCAAGCTAGTCATTATTCCTTTTACAAAGAAACACATTTTCTCTCTCTAGAATATTCTCTCTAGTGTTTCTCTCTCTAGAAACTAGCTCAACCACTCGAATCATCACCCGTGTTATGAAATAAACGATCCTACAATGGTGAATCTCTCTCTGAAGCATAGACTCGTTTCAAATACTTACTCCAAAAAGTCCCTCATCATGGCATCGATATTTGGCTCTAAGTCCAAATCTTTTATGACCATGTCAGTCTCGCCACAAGACGAACCATCGATCAATCGGTCGATGGTAAGCTACGTGACAATAATGCTGAAGAATCATGGGAACTATTAGAGGACCTCGCCCTCTATGACAACGATAGTTGGAATAACCCAAGAGACTTCGCTAAACCGGTCAAGGCAATCTCTTTGCCTCAAGATGTCCCGAGTACATCCGACCATCATCTCATTGAGATCAAAAATCAAGTTCAATGCTTGATGGAAGCTCATCTTGCTCCTAACCCACCCGTTCAAATGAATAAAATCGCTTCTTCATGTGAGATTTGTAGTGGTCCTCGCGACACTCAATATTGCATGGAAAATTTTAAGCAAGCTTTTGTTGAATACGCATCCTCACGTACAGATGAAGCGGGAGGTTAGTGGTTCAATTTCAAACCTGAGCAAAATACTCTTGGTGACACCTATAATCCGTCATGGAAAAGTTACCCAAACCTTAGGTGGAGTCAACATCAAAATTCTGAAAACAATTTTTCAACCCCACCTAATCGTTTTCAACCCAATGGTTCGTTCCTGAACCGCCCCTTCAACAAAAACCCTCAAAATTTTAATAATCAATCAAATCTCGAAGGGTTGGTGTCTAATTTTATGGCATCTTAAGACGCTAGACTGTCTAAGTTTGAAGTCGATTTCAAACAACAATAAGGCGAGATGACCAACAAAATTGACATATTCTTGAAGGCCATCAATGATCGAATGACGGTAGCACTCCCAAGTGATACGGTCAAGAACCCAAAACTAAATGTTAACTCCACCTCTTCAGTTTTGTTTGCTCATTCTTACCCAACGGAAGACCCCCAATGCTTATCACATATCTACAATTTGATCAATGCCATTAAAACGTGTTCCAAACAAACAAGCAATTTTCAAAAAGACCAACTGCAAACGGTCACCAAAATTGGAACACCAAAACCAAAAGAACCCGAACAAACTTTAGAAGATGAATTCAAGGATTTACATCTTAACTTACCGGTTCTTGAAGTTCTAGCTCATGCTTCAATGTACAATGCAATTCTTGATAAATACGTAGAAAAATTAGAGCTAGGCAAAAATAGGTCCATGTTCATTTAAGGTGAAATGCCTGAGAGAATGGAGGATCATGGATTATTCACTCTTCTTTGTAGACTAGGGGACTCCAAGCCTTTTGATAGCTTAGCCGATTTAGGTCATTTGTGAATTTAATCCCATTATATCTCTTCAAAAAGCTTAAAATTGGGTTATTAGAAGAAACCGATCACGTCTTTGGGTTGGCGGATGGAACTAAGTCTTATCCCGTAGGAATTGTTAAAAATGTATAAGTTCACATAGGAAGGTTAAGACTTTAGACGACTTCTATGTCATAGACATGGACAAAGACCCAGCTACCCCTTTACTCGTAGGAAGAGGATTCTTAGCAACTACTAACACCGTAATAGACTGTAAAAAAGCCAAAATAACAGTAGGAGAAGGAGTTACTAGGTCAATATTTAAGGTAAAAGAGATCAGCCTAGGTGATGAAGAAATCCCTTATTGGACTACCTTAGGATAATAAGAGTCTCATACACCACAACCTAGGATGTTAGACTTTGTGGAACGCCATTTGCCCCGGGAATGGCAGATGGCCAGAGATGCCATACTCAACCCATTTAAAGACGTCCTAGTATTTAAAAAAATGGTAGAATTCTGAGGAGCTATACCTGTCAATCATAAAAGAAATATGTGGAAGTCGAAAGAGTTGACAAAGAACAAGATAGATTGGAATAGGCCACCAATAGAAGGAGATGGTATGTGGCACATTAGGATTGAATTGATTGACCCCGACGGAGAAAGATTCAAAAAGTCCTTTCAATCAATTCCCACCACTAGAAAATTGTCCAAGAAAAAGAATCCAAGCGAGATCATCGACTTGGATCACCTTCATGATTTCTAGGAGTGTGACTCCGAGTCTAGCTACAAGACTCGTTAAATAAAGAAAAGCGCTTATTTGAGGGCAATCCAATCCATTTTGTTTTCCTGTATTTTAGGAGTGTCTTGTGTCTTGTTAGAGTCATATGTTTGTGCTAATAATTTTCGTGGTTTATGTAGTATTTTTCCAGGAAATAACTAATAGGAATTGCGTGTAGAAATTTTTCCAAGAAAAACGAATGTGAATTTTCATAGTCCCTGGAGACGGCGTCAGGATATATCCTGACAGCGTCGCGTCTCCAGAACTGTAAAATCGAATTTTTATTATTTTTGAAAAATTAATTTTGTATAATTTCCATAATTTGTAATTTTCCTAAAAACTTGCAGAAAACCACGATTACATTAACACATTCATTCTATCTTTATTGCTTTCTAGTGTCAAAACCCTAATCATATCATTGTATATTATTATTCCGCCGATTTTACGCTAGGTGTGTTGTTTCTTGTCTTTGATTTGCAGGGTATATTTGATGAGAAGAAGCCCGGGAGTTCTTAGGAGTTTCATGTGGACGATTCTGGGATGATAATTTAGCCAGCTTATCATTTGTTTCTTCTCTATTATTGAGCAAAATCAGAGGAGTACTAGTTTCTTTTACCTTTTTATTTTCCCTTTATCCATTTATTTGGGTACTTTTAAGAACATTTAGGACAATGTTCAACATAAGTGTAGGGGAATAAATCCTTAGAAATTATTTCTTCATTTGCCTTTGCTTTGTCCTTAAAATGATGAGTGATATACCGAAACATAGTGTAGAAGGTAGTTTTAATCCAAATTTAATTTTTTTATGGCACATACCGATGAAAACTTAGTATTATTAGCGTCTCATGGATAGGAATTATATGACTAGCACAAAACCCTACCACTCTAAAAAATTTCACCCCAAAAATGTGAGGTTCTCCCCTAGATCTATAGGAATTTAAGCACCCATCTTTGGTGCTTAAGATAGTTTTACCTTTAGCTTGCTCGAGTTAAAGAATGAGCAATCGCATATGTCGCGTTCATGAATTTGATCGTGCATATGTGATTTTGTCGCTTTTTCTGGAGCATTAGTATCGTTAAAAACTATATGAGAGTGTACCGGTAGTGTATTAAATTCTAGAACTTGTTTTTGTGATTCATCCCGGGACCGCTAGTGAGAACGCATTTGTGTGATTAGGATTTGCTAAATCATAAGAGGCACTAGGATTAGTCCATGTTTTTAGCCTGTATTTTGTATAGTTATAATGGTCTCCCCGATCATATAACTACCCCCACACCCTTGCTATGCACTCATTTTTAGTGCAAGATACCACTAGTACACCCCTCTGAGCCTATCCTTTTCGTGGTTCTCGTAATTTTCTGGTGGATTTCAGATTATTAATGAAGAGCATTGTTTACACCCACACCAATTGTTACACCTAAATCGCCTTAGCCTTCCTTGTATGTGCTCGTTTTTAGTACATTATTGTTATCACATTTATAAACCCAGTTAATTAATTGCTTGAGTACGTGGTTGCTAAGTCGAGTCTTTTATTAGTGTATATAGTTTTGGGACGATTGAGATTTATGGTAGTTTTTATTTTATGGAGAAATGGGGAAGAAGTCAATTAATACCCCTATACGTGCTTAATACACTCCATGTTATTTTGATCATTTTAATTCGGGTCATTAGATTAGTTTATGAGTTCTAAAACTCAAGTGTAGGGGTGTGTTTATAAACCCCAAGTCATGTATTATTATGTTTCAGCAGATGTCAGGGCAAAAGTGTATGAAAAAAATAGAAAAAAAGTGAAAGGAAAAAAAAGAAAGAAAAAAAATCAAAAAAAATGAAAAGGAAAAGAAAAAAATGTACGCGTTGCCATCTTGCTTATGTTTATGTTTATGTTTATGTCAAGATAGTATCAGAAAAGAAAAAGAAAAAAGTTTGATGTAGAGTTTTGTATATCTTAGTCCTAGTGTGGTCGAGTCTTGGCTTAGCAACGCCTTCGCATGTATTCTTGTATTTTAATTAACTCACCACCACCCCAAATCCACCCAAATATATCCCATCCGTTTCTGTTTCTATTTAACTTACACCCATAAATCACAACCCTTTAAAGACCTCTTTGATAGTAATTCCTAGGTGCTTACGCCACAACGGTGGAGGTTTGATCCTTTATCAAGCTTATGGTAATTTATATGCTATGACAGGTAATGAGTGTTAATTTTCTGTTTCCCATATTGTTATAATTCATTATACACCCGAGAGAAAGAGAGAATCTAAACACTTATTGTGAGGTGCTAGTATATAATTTTCGTGCTTTTAATTACGAGGTCAAATTGGTTGTGCCATGGATTATCTTTGAAAGTTAAGTTAAATGCCTCCGAGATTGCTATTGTCTAGGTAGAAAAGCCCATTTGCTTGAGGACAAGTAAATCCTAAGTGTAGGGGTATTTGATGAGGTGTCATTTTATACACTTTTCGGGGTCATTTAACCCCCTAAATTATGCAAATATGCCCAAAATATGTGCATAATCGTTAATTTTTGTATTTTTAGCACTTGGATGGCATTTGAAGGAAATACACGTGACTTGGACTTAATTTAGGAAGAAACGGGACAAGATTGCAACTTTACACAAAGTAACTTTCAAAGAGTGCGTACATTGTCTAGAGACGGCGTCTGGTTTGTGGCGACGCCGTTTGAGCTTACAAGCGACGGTGTCAAGACCTTTATGACGGAGTCAAAACGTAACCGCCTCAATGAAACCCTAGAAGATTCGGCAAAGCAACGGCGTCAGGATTCTTGCGACGCCGTCGCAATCTATTTCCTATATATACACATTCGTTTTTAAGGTTTTAGTGTGAAACTTTTGGGAGACGAACTTTATAATTAGGGTTCGGGTTTAGCAGGTTTTAAGGTCGTTTTTAGGGTGTGAAAACCCTCTTGTATCAGCCTTATACTCATGTTTTAATCAAGTGAAGTCATTTATCCCTTAATCTTTCAATATGACTATGTGTTGTCTGATTAATTATTGTTCTTCGCTTCTCTTTAACATGCTAGGCTAGATCCATTCGTATTTACTTATGATTGCATAAAACTTAGTTTGTAGATCCTTTTAATATTGCTTCTTGTGATGGATGTGCGCGTTAGGCTCTAGAAAACTGACTATAAAATGTTACATTAGCATAGACGTCTAGGGAAACGCGAATGTGTAGAAAGGATACCATCGGTAACAGTCTTCATACTACCTTACCCCTAGTATGGTTGATCCCTTTTAAGAGTTTTAATGCATGTAATGTACTCTTAAGGTCCTTGTAATATTCTTCTTACTACCTTACATGTGCGTTGCCTTAACGGAATATTACACAGACGGCGGATTCGTGTAATGCGTTCATGACCTAGGAAATACTTACACAGATCGTCACAAGTGTGACAAAGCAATAGCATTAGGAGAAGCAAACTAAGGAGTAATGCATGATTAAGTAAATATGTTTGTTTACCCACACGAGTTCTCGCCAAAGTAGTTTAGATTTAATTTTAGTTTAATTAGTTTAAAACTAAAACCCTCTTAAAACCCGAGATTTTACTTGCTTTCAAAAAATATAAAAATACAAAATAATCTTCTTTCAACCTCTTAGATCTTAGTTAGGTTTAGTTCGAGCCTTCACATGCTATTCCTCTAGATAACGATAACAACCCTTGACTCATTGCTATACTACACTGCAACGATTAGGCACTATGCCTAGGGAGTTGTAAAACATGGTGTGTTTACAACGACCGCATCACATACATACATACAAATAAAATGTATGAAAACCCAATGAGGCCAACACCTGCGAATCCAAAACTAAAACCAAAAACCTGCCGTGGCAAGTGTCCTTAAAGGTTAAAATAAAAAATAGGCGTTATACAAAATATATGTACAAAATGTCATGTTTGGAACAGACATAACAGACAATGGAATAAACAACACACGTCTGCCATGGCTGCAACCATAATGAGTTGTCACGCTAAAGTGCAGACAATGACGACAAATCATCACACCAACCTCTTACTATCAACAACATCATCGTTATCGTGTAAGCAAATTAAGCTTTTGTAATGCGCATAACTCAGACAGCGGAACAATCGTCATGGCTACAACCATAATGGGTTGCCACGCCAAGGTGCGAACAGTCTCAGGTTTATCAAATCCCCATAGATTCATCATAGCATACTAAAATCAATACCACCACCAGTCGAAATCCCTCATGGTTGCAACCATAATAAATTGCCCTGCCAAGATAGGGACAATCACAGCTTTTATCGAACCTACAGAGCCCCATCACAGCAGCCTCTCGCAATGAATACCAAACTCATTCTCATCTAACAAAACAACAAAATCCACATAAAAAGGTATAAGAATGAGCTTCAAACCAAAAAAAAACCAACATCAACAGCTTTACAAACATTACACCATCTCCATGTCTAATCTTAGTAACTTTAAAACACTAAATTCTATAAGGAAAACACTAAATTAAAAAAAGCCCCAAAGTATAACAAAACCCTAGTTTCAAGTTTGTACCTTCATTCGCGAAAAAAACAACAAAACCACCAAAGGAGAGTAACAATGAGGGAGGATCTACGTTGCATGTGTGTTAAACATCAACAAAACAGAAAATCAAATATAGGCCACGTGTGCGACTAACTGTAGGTTTCAACCTAAAGGGAGACCTGACCCTAAACGCCATAATCATTGCAAATTTTGGAGGAGACGATGATAATGATGAAAAGGGTATATAGAAGAAAGTAAGATCATAGAAAAGAGGAAATCGTGAATGTGTGTGGAAAAAGTAGAAGACCGTAGAAGCCAAAAGAAGTCAAAGTGGAGTTATAGTCAAAGTGGAGTTACTGCAGCAAACGCAAGTAAAAAAGTATTTTATTGTGAAGTGTTCAACACGTGTATATTAAAGATAATAATGTTTCCATGTGTCTTTGATAAGTACGAACGTTTTTTCAGAGAATATAACAAACCTCATATTATTTTTACTTGTTAGCTCTATATAAAACTTAACTCGTAGAATATGAATCGGTCAAGAACTAGAGATTCTCACATCTGCATGGAAGGAAGAAAATGTTATCGATCTGCACCATTGTCATCATTAACTCATTCTTCTAAGCTTAAAATCAGAGAAAGGAAAAATGTAACTTAAGACTGGTGTATTAAGAAAATTCAAGATGGTATTCATCACCGATATCTCAACGTCACATTAGCTTTATCTCTTCACAATCAACTTCACCGTCAACTTAGTGTGATAAGACAACCAATTTCACCACTCAAATATATACTACTTATACACAAATATACCCCACATAAACAAAATAACAACTTACATAACTCAACTTGGGCTCACAAAACACTCCTCGCGACTCGGCCTTTAAAAAGGACCGTAATAAGAGAAGACAGTGTCCAAGAACTACTCGTAGCCCCTTGTTACCGCCGGTCTAACACTATGTTATCAAGTTATTAAATGGAAGGAAAGTAAAGGAAAGCAAGTGATGGATATGAGAGAAGGTAGGAAAGGAAAGATAACTTCGTTTTTAGATGTGTTTTTGAGTAAAAAAAGAAAGGAAGGAAGTGAAGTATCTGATTGAGTCCACTATACCCTCACCACAAAAAACCTATTAGCTAAAAAGCACAACGTGGTTTTCGGGATTAAATCATACAAATCTTCTCAATCTCATATTTAACCATATATGCATTATTGTTCATACCAAATCCAATACCTAAAAATCAACTTTAAATTCAAAATACAACTACAAATCTTTTGAGCCTCAACAACAACTTTACCATGGATTCAAGGACCAAATCCCATAAACCCAACACCAATTTCATATTCAGTTTTTGAGAAGGTAAATTGAATACCCACTTACATAGTTGATCTTAAAACAGAGCTACATATCTCGAATAATTTCGAAATTCAAGTGATCAAGTTGATAAGGATGAATGTGGTGGATAAAATTTGATGGTAAAAATGTGGTGGCAATTTAATGGCAGGGGATGAGATGTATGAGAAAATTATTTTATATAATATTTTTAAAGAAATTTTAGTTAATTAAGGTGTTGACTATGCTTTTACTTTGGTTTCAGCCCAAAATTGGGAGGGAGGTTTTGGTTCCAAAAAAGCATTAGTTTCCCCCCTTTTCCACCCTTCCCACTTCCCGTCTTTCGTGATTTATTTTTGGAGAACATGATTTTTTTTTAGGTTTCTTCTCCTTTCTTTTCATTTCACTCCAAAACAAATCTTAAGAACACAATGTAAATGAGTCAAAACCGAAAGGATTCTTTAAATAAGAGTTAACTACATTTTTGGTCCTTATGGTTTACCGGGTGTAACACTTTGGTCTAAACCTATTTTTTGTAACGGATCTTGTCGTGTTTTACTCGACCCGTAACACTTTTGGTCCAACCGTGTGTTTGACTAACTTTTGACTGTTAACTTTGAGGGCAAATTGGTCTTTCACTTTTCACTCCTCCTCTATTTATACTCTTCTCTCAATCCTTCTTTTTCTTTAACATTTGTAAATAAACACATAAGCAAACAATCCACAACCATGGAATGCCCAACTTGTCACTCAGTTTGTGTGATTCGCACATCATGGACCGATTACAATCTAGGGAGGCGCTTTTATTGTTATTCGAGAAGGGTAAATTTCCTAATTTCATGATTTTATAAATATGACAAACCCTAATTTTA
The DNA here is from genome assembly GCA_026074375.1 of Tanacetum coccineum. Taxonomy (NCBI): domain Eukaryota; kingdom Viridiplantae; phylum Streptophyta; class Magnoliopsida; order Asterales; family Asteraceae; genus Tanacetum; species Tanacetum coccineum. The sequence continues at coordinate 24,883 of BQNB010043839.1, read as the reverse complement.
TAAAAAAAAATTATTAGGGCACAAATTATGGCATTGTTGATTGGTACGACCCACCTATGTGTGCAACATCTGTTCAAATTATTCATGGCCTTCTATGAAACATGAATGGTTTTCAAGCTAGGGTTGCAACAACCCAAGCTGAATCAAGAAGATTGAAGATGATGCTAAGGTTTAGTTGGTTGGTCATTGTGTTGTATTTCCTTCTTAACTGAAGTTGGTGAATGGTGGTTTGAATTGAATGTAATGGCTTAAATGAAGTTGGTGTTTGTCAGTAGTTTTTGGGGAAAAAAGTAGTCTCAGTATTCTCAGTAGTTGTTGTAAGTGCTCTTGTTGTAATTGCTTAAATGCATCTTGAATCAATGCTCTTTTGGTTTTCATCTATATTGCACTTGACTTTTTAACATGTCAAATGGGTGTGTTTGTAGTACAGTTTATACCCATACAACAATCATATCAAAACTGTAAATGAGTGCATTACCAAATAAGTAAGACCGTTAAACAAAGCCATTTGCATTACCAAATAAACATGAGTTTTAGAACATGATTACCAAAGAAACAAGATTACCAAGAGTACACAAGTCTTAAACAAGAGTACACAAGTCTTAAAGCAAATACTAAGATTACACATACTACCTTAAACAATATTACATAAAGAAACATGAGACTTAGGATAGCAAAGCAAAGCAACCATCACTCCCCAGCCTTTCTTTTCCCACTACCATTTGGACCAGTAGTTGCAGATGCTCTTGAGGTTGTATTTTTTTGCAGGTGAATACTTACTTGCATTTGTCTTTGTATACCTCATAGTTGGAGTTATCTAAGATGGGTTGACTACTGGTGCAGAAGTTGGAGTTGTCTGAGATGGGTTGACTATTGGTGCAGAAAGGTTGATAATAGTTTGAGTTGTCTAAGATGGGTTGACTGTTGGTGCAGAAGGGTTGACAGATGTAGCCCCTCTTTGACCCTTACAAGATATGCTATTATGACCTCTTTGACCATATTTGCAACAGGTTACTGTTTGACCAAACCTACTCATCTTGTCATTCTTGACCAATCCATTAAACAACTCTGCAGCACCCTTCTTTCTTTTCTTTGGAGGCCTACCAACTGGTTTATGATACTCTGGTGGGGTATATGTGATAGGACTATCTGATGGAGGCCACAAGTCAGGACCATTACAAGGATTGATCTTAAACATATACATTTCCTGCCAAGTTGCTAGCCAATAACTAGGATGTACCCATGATTCCGGTATGCCTGGTTCTAAGCCATTCTCTTCCATGTTCCAAATTGCTCTTACTGCATGCTTGCAAGGCATACCTGTCAAATCCTACTTTCTACAAGAGCGTGTCCTTTCCTCTACATTTACCATATACTGGTCACCTTTAGGCCTAACAGCTTGATAGAAAATCCCACCATTCCAACTTATTGTGTATTGGGCAGCAAGTTTCTTAATCACTTCATATACCTTAGTGGCCTTAGGGGTGAGTGGGCCATTACTCTTGCTTATTACCTGTTGGACTATGACAATCCTTTTCAGAAGATATTCTCGTATAAACTCCAAGCATGTAATGATGGGCTTATCCCTTCCATCCTTTAACTATCTGTTTAACACCTCACACATGTTGTTCAAAAGAACATCACAATGAGGTCTTGCTGCAAATCAAAATGCATAAGTTAAGCACCTATCATTACCTATAATTGCTGCAATTACAATCTGCTTGAATTAAACATAGACTCTTAAACATACCAGAAAAGTGGGACCTTGCCCAATGCTGAGGTGGAATCAACTTTAACCAATCATAAATTTCTTTATTTGCACCTTTGAGTTCTTCTATGTTTCTGTTGAAGTAGGAGACAGTGGTAGCAGTAGCACATTTCCATAACAGATCCTTAAATTGTTGTCCTCTCCATTGTAACTTCATGTTATCATAGATATGCTTTAAGCAGTACCTATGTTCAGCACAAGGGAATGTCTCTGACAATGCTGGCATAAGCCCCTGAAACATGGAAAATGAGTTAAAGAATTGTATAACACAAATGAAATGACCTAAAGAATTGTATAGTTGAAATAAGAGAGTTTACCTTTTGCCTGTCTGTCATAAATGTGAAGTTTGAGTTTCTGAACAACTCCAAGTCATCTCCAAGACAATCAAGGAACCATATACATGCTTGTTTATTTTCAGACTCCACTATTGCATAGGTGATGTTCGTCCAAAAACCCCTCTTAATAATATATATATAATACATAAAAAATACATATACATAAGCAAAGTATCATAAAAATTATTCTTAGGTAAGAATAATAAGTAATCAACACGGGTATCGTTCTCCTCGGTGAGAGGTGAATGGAAATTCACGTTCATATCGCGAATCGAGCTTGATTATCATTTAAGTTTTGGATTTGAATTCTAAAACTAATAACGCAAAGGGAAAGCAAATAAAGGCAAGCTAGAATAAAAGTTAAGGCAAATTAAAAACTTAACGTCATTTTAAAAACAATTAAAGCAAACTAAAACAAACTAAATAACCAAATAAGACAAAATAAAACTCTAAAAACTCAAAATGCAAATTTCTTAAACTAAATGTCTTAAAGTAATTTTTGAAAAACAGAAAGAAAAAAAATTATTATTTTTAAAACTAATTTTAAAGCTTTTTAAACTAAAAACTCAATAAAAAATATTAAATGAAAACTAAAAATTATGAAAAAAAATCAGAAAAGTTCTTAAACTAATAAAAAGGTTTAGGAAGAAAAATGGAATTCACAACTTATTCCAATAAGCTGTGAAAATTAAAATAAGCTAAATAAGCTAAAAGTGAAAGTGTATAAGAATTAAATGTTGAAATGGTATGACAGAAAAGACCCAAGGGCATGCTGGTAAGGCGTTGGTGTTGTGAAGGGGAGGTCACAGGTTCGAACCCTGTGACTTCTTTTTTGGAAAAACATTTTTTTTTTATTTTTCTTTTAAAAAAGCTAGAAAATAAGCAAAATTAAAAAACTTTAATAAAGAGACTTTTTTACAAAACTGAAAAATAAGCTAGAAAAGCTACTTATAAGTTGACAGTTTAGCTAATCAAGTCTAATGACTTTTAAGCTAAAACTAATTTGGCTTTTTGGACTTAATAAGCAAATAAGGTAATAACAGAACCTAAACTCAACCTAATAAGCTCTAAGGACTAGGAAATAAGCAAAAAGAATAAGCTAAAAACATCAAAAGGCCATTAGGAAATTTACTCAGACAGAAGCTTAAAGGATTTTTGACAGATTTTAAGCTAAAATTAAGGACAATTAAGCTAAAACAGAAAGCTAGAAAACTTAAAACAGATTGAGGCTTATACTTGAAGAATACAAATAAGCTAAACTTAAGAAAATTGGGTGCAGAAATAAGCTAGAAAAGAAAGATCATTATGACAGTTTACTCTATTTTTTTTTGCTTTTTGAAAATGAAATGCAAACTTAGGCAGCTTAAGATTAAGACTCAAAAATGATTTGAACTTCTTGAAAACTTGAAACAGAATAACACTAAACTATAATAAGCTAAAAATTAGCAAAATAACTCAAAGAAAAGCCAAGGTGTGACCACAAATGATCTGCAACTTAAGACTCTTTTAAACACAACCAACTACTACCTTTTGACTGTTTTTGAATTAAATGCCATTTCAAAAGATACAAAAACAAAACATATGCATATTGATACTAATAGACCACATTTAGTTCACAAAAACCACACCTAAAGTGGAACTTTTAAGAAATTATCAAATAAGCAGTTTAGAAAAACCAATAGACTAGCAGACTTTGATTTCAGATAAAACAACCTAAAAACTTAACAAAACAACTTTAAAGTTTACAAAAACTAATTCCTAAACTTAATTAAAACTTGTTAAAACTGATTTAAGCCTTAAGGTTAAACCTAGCAGTCTTAACTTAAGTTAAGACTGCTTATGCCTAACGCCCCTTTAAACTTTTAAAGCCAAATTTAAAGCTTAAACAGATTCTAATAAGCTCTAATGTATAAAAACAGATTAATAACTAGGCGTGATTATGACAAATAAGCAAGAAGAAAGGAAAAATAAGAAATAAAAATAAGCTACACTAATAAGCTAAAATAGACTTAAAACTAAGCAGTTTTACTAAAATGCAAATGAAACTACTTCTAAGCGACCAACTAAACATATTAAGCTAACATTAAGAATAATAAGCACATATAAGCAACAATAAGCACAAATTAAGCAGAATTAAGCATATTAAGCAAGTAAATAAGCTAGGAAAGGAATTAAAGCTATAAAGAGTAAAAGTAAACTAACCATGGTCCTTTGCTCTAAACAAGGACAGAATTGATCTTAGAGCTTATCAACAAGCTCCAGCTTGTTTAAAACAAGCTGGTAAACACCATAAGCCCATCCAGATTTGGCTTATCATCCAAAAGCTCATTATACAGAATTTGAGGTATTTGAGAATGAAAAGGCTTATTCGGCTAAGCTTTGAGGAGGCTTAGCGGAATAAGCAATAGCTTAGAAGGCAATGAGCATATATGAGCTTATTTAAGTGAATTCAAAACTTATTTAAATCATAATTGCTTAAAAGTAAAACAGACTTTAAGGTAAAATTTAAATGAAACTTAATTTTATTAATCTTAGAAGAGGTACAAGCTATTGAAAAAGGAAATTACATTAAAAGAAGGACAATAAGCTAAAATAAGCTGCTAATAAGCTACTAAACTACACTACACTACTCCTACACTAGATGATTTTCTATATGTGATCCTTTCTCGATTTATAGCCTGAAGAAGAAGGTTCTAGGAGCATAGGTACGTCCTCATCATCCAATCCTAGCCCTTGATTAGTAACCGCCTCCAATCAATCATCCTTAGCCCTTAATTTGATACACGCATCATAGGCCAATGAGGGTCCAATGGATTTCCAGCGTGGCCTTAGTGAGTATCAGACGTGTCAGGGAGTCATCTAGAAGCTCAGGAGCGTGGAGTGAAAGGGATTTACCCGTTCTTTTAGTTACAGGGTGAATATTGAGGGGAGGGTAAATAGTAAACATGGCGGGTATTTTGATTTTGACCTTTGACCCGAGAGTGGTGTTGGGCTTGGGTTATAAATTTGGGCCAGGAAATGGATATTTAGGAATTGGACTTTAAAATGTATACGGCTTAAGGATTTATAAGTATAAATCTTAATGGGCTGACCCGGCCCAATAAAATGGGTACGGGTTGGCCCATTAAAGATAAATACGCCTTTGGCTTCGTTTTCTCGCGCTCATTCCATTCTCGTGCTTGGTTTTGTCCAATTTGGCCTTGTTTTTGTCCTTTTTTGATAAATCCATACTTGCAAGACACAATTCACGATACAAACATATACAATGTATTTCTCATGTATTTTTGGTCATTATTAGTCTTTTTAGCTCGCTTTATTAGGTAAAAGGTATGTGTATTTAAGCACATACCAAAATCCCACATACTAAGCTATTGCCGTGTTCTCACGCAATATTATAAATACACGCTTAAAACCAAAAATTTCAACCCCCTTAGACTAATTACCTTTTTCGAAATTTTTGATTTTCTGATTTTGTATTTTTTTTTTTGGAATTTTATATTTTTTTGTATTTGTTTTTATAGGTTTTATATTTTTGTATTTTGATTTTCTCAAAAATATTTACAACTCGATGTTTGAAGAATATATCAAGCAGATTCATTTGCCAGAACCTCTAGTTCTGCTGTAGTCAAACATCTCATACCAATTCATCTGATAAGATACTAAAACCTATCTTCTGGTAAGGCTTTACTAAACATATTAGCTAATTGGTATTCAGTTTTGAGAAAGTACATGATGTGTAATAAAATATACACTATAAAATATACGATATATTACCACAAGAGCAATTAAGAAAATTCCCTAAGGAAAATTCACTCTTAAAAGATATATATATAATATATAATACGTATATTTAACCGGAAAGTATGATCACCCGGGTCGTTTCCCCAACGACTTGTGAAATTGAAACCACGTTTTAGCTCGGATTATGATTTGAATGAGAGAAAATATATTTTTGAGTTTCTATAACTACTAATTAAAAGCAACAATTAAAATGAACAATTAAAAGCTATTAAACACTTAAACAAATTAACGGGAGCAACTAAAAGCGACAAATAAGCAATTACACTAAAATTAACTCCTAAAAATGTAAACTAAATTTCTAAACCTAAAATAGGACAAAAGAAAATTTTAAGAAAAAGAAAAACATTTTTTTGATTATTTTTGAATTTTTTATGAATTAAAAACTATTTTAATCTAATTAAATCCTAAAAAATAGCAAATTAAGTCCTAAAAATTGAGAAAAATGATTTTTAAACTTAGAAAAGTCTAAAATAACATAAAAACTCAGAAAACTATTTTTAACTATTTTAAAAATTAAAATCCTATTTTTAAACTTAAAATTAAAAGCTCAAAAATGAAAATTAAAATCTAAAAGTAGTGAAAATGATTTTTCTTAATGTAAACCTAAAGCTATTTTTTATAAAACTAAAAACTATTTTTTTGTAATTTTCTGAAACTTTTTTCTATTTTTTATGTATTTTCTAAGAATAAAACCTTCGAAAAATCCTAGAAATTAATAAAATAAAAGGAAAAATCTGAAAAATTCAGGGAAAATCTAAAATGCAACAAAGATTTAAGGAAAAATAAAAAGAAGGTGTCAGCTTAACAAATAAGCTCAATAAGCCCGTAGTTAAGCTACGGCTTATTAACTAAAAGGGAAATGAAAATGAGTTTAAAGATTAAATGGAAAGAGAAGAGGATGGATGAGCTATTGAAGCATGATGGTAAGACGTGTGTGTTGTGTGCAAGAGGTCGTGGGTTCGAGGCAGGCAAACCACTTTTTGCTATTTTTTATTTATTTTCACTTTTTGCAAAAACTAAAAGTTAGAACTTATAAAGGACTTAATTTTAAGCACTTTTAATTAATGGAGCATAAGCTCAAACTCAAAAACAAGCTCAGAAAGAGCTTATGAAGTTCTGCCTTCAGTAAGAAGGCTTTTGAGCTATTTTTAGCTTATTTGGACTAAAAGCTTTGCACAAGCTTCAATATAAGCTCAATTTCAAAAATAAAAGAAGATCTAAGGAACTTATGATGAGCAGCTAGTTCTAAAAAGCTTTTTAACAAACTAATACTATAAGCTACCTAAATTTAATGAACAAACCTGCAAACTTAGGACAAAACTCTAAAAGCTAAAAAAAATTAAGCTAAGCTCAAAATGCAAAATAAGCCAAGATTTAAGCTAAGCTTATGACAACTTAACTATCACCTATAAAGCTATAATTCTAGACAAGAAAATCAGATGCCACAACTTAAAATTCTAAAATGAAAAGGTAAGTCTGTTACTACTGTTTTTGGCTTTTTGGAAATTTTGATGACTTTTGAAAGCAAATTAAGCTAAGTAATTAAGCTAGAATATGGAATACTAAGCTTGATCTACACTAAGCTATGCCTAAACTATAAGCTATATAAAAATAAGACCCTAGATCCTACAATTATAAGCTAAAATGAAGCTCAAAAACTCAGCAGTACTAACTGATGTTAGTACTGCTGATGCAAATTGCAATTAGCCAAACCAAATGTACAGGGTAACCTAGTGAGGTTACCTGTACTCAACACTCTTGTTGAGTGTGTACAAACTCTAATCAAGCAAGAACCAAGCCTTAGATGGCTTGGTTCAACATTTGCACAAGTGAAAATAAAAATTCCCCTGGTGCAGGAACACTAAAAATAAGCTCAAACTCTTTTAATTTTAAAAACTAACTTGTGAAAACTCTTTTCCTAATGTTTTTAAATGAAATCAAAGCTGTCTCAAACAAATTGCACAAATTCCTTTGACTTTTGATTGTCAAACAAGGTTAACCCAAGAAAAACTATTGAAATTAAATTTCACTTAACTAAATATTACTACCAGATGACTAACAACTTATTTCTAGCTTATCTAACATAATCAATCAACTGAATAAGCTAGAAATCTAAAATCTACACTATGCTACTTATATTTTTTTGGTTTTTATGATTTATAACAGCATTTAAAAAAAACTATGATCTACACTATATTAACTAAAACAGATGATTAATAAGCAAAATAAGATTAAACCAAGCTCAAATAAGCAACTAGAAATCAAATAAGCACTATTGATAGGTTAATAAGCAGTTAAGCACAGTTTAAGCTAGGAATTTTTTTATGGTTTTTATTAGCAGTTATGAAATACTAATGTCTAATACATCTTAAGCTAAAAAACAAATAAAATACAAATACACACCATTTAATAAGCTAGGGTATAAGGTATAATAAGCACTATAAGCAAATAGATTAAGCTTATTAAATACAAATCTACACAATAAGAAGACATATTTATAGCTAAAATAATGGACAAGGAAAGTAATATGCTAACTTACAGGATGCTTCAGCTTAACAGAAGCTATTAGGCTCTTTAGAGCTTATCTACTAGCTCTGGCTTATCAGAAATAAGCCAGTAATAGTCCTTGAGAGCCCTTCCCTTTTTGGCTCTCCTTCCATAAGCATTTCAAAGTCCAAAAAGCAAAGGTAAATATGCTTAATCTGTTTTTATGCTTTCAGTGTATGCATTTTTAAACCATATTTAAGCTCAAATCATGAACTTATAGATCATGAGGCTGTGAGCTTTATAGTAGCTTATGATCATTTAAGGAGAAAAGTGAGAACTTATAAAAGATTATTCAAAATTAAACTAAGTTTTCATTAATGTAAAAATTGATTACATTACTTAAAGGGAGAGATTACAAAAAAAAACTTGAAATGAAATTACATAAGTTGAAAATTAAGCTAAATTTAAGCTACTAACTAAAAGCTACTAAAAAACTAGGTGGTGTGTGTGTGATAGTGAGGCTATTTATAGCCTGTTGATGAAGATTCTAGGCCTTGCCTTGCTTCCCAAGCTCCTTTCAATCATCACCATTCAATCTATTAATCATTGAAGAATGATTCTTAGCCGTTTGATCAAGTGGTAGTCACACGGATAGCCAAGCTGTCATTCCTTTGATGTGACAGCTTGTGCTAGTTTTGTGAGTGCTTAAAGAGCAAAATCCATCATTCTTGTGTGCTTTTCCACATCCACGTGTGATTCCTTTGCTAAGTGAGCTAATGAAAGCATAGAGATGACTAATTTGACCCTGCCATTATGTTATAGACTCCATGAATTGTCTTCCTTGACCCTCAATTTCCAAAAGCCCTTTGATTTTGACCCAAGGTAAAAATGGGGAAGACGGTGAATAGTGCCATGACTTCGCGCCCTTTTTAACTATAAAACGGGTAATTTGTTTCAAACTTTGGGAAATTGGCAAAATTGGTCCCTTTCTTTTGTTTTATAAAAGTGTAAGGGTAAAACAACTTTGGAATATTGGCAGGAATGGTCCTTGTGGTTTTATAAAAAGGGAATTGGGCTAGGGTTTTGGGCTTTTGTTGTGGGCTCTTGATCCGGGTAAGGTTTTAAAGGGTATTTAAGGCCCATTAGGCTTTAGGGACCTAATATGTAACTTTTGAAACTTGGAGGGTTGATTTGAAATATTTTGGGGTTTTGTCTTCTAGTGATTTGACTTTGTTGACCCATGTTGACCACGGCTTTGACTTTTTGACTTTTCCTGCTTTTGGCTTTGCATCTCTGGCTTCTTTTGTGCTCTTCCGTTCCTCGTGTCCGTGTTTGCCCGTTTTTGACGGTTTTCTTGTGATTTTTGATATATCCGTACCTGCACACACAAAACACAAAAACAAGCATATCTTTGCCATTTTTAGAGTGTTTTGGGCTTAATTGGGCCTTTTTAGGTATAAACGGATATGTGTATTTTACACTTATCAAAATTCCCCAAACTAAACGATTGCGTGTCCTCACGCAATATTACATGCCTTATAACCAAATACCTCGAAACTTCCCCAAACTAAACCTTTGAAAAGTAGCAAAGATTTTTGTTGAGAGAGCTAAGAGATCACAAGTTATAAAACACCCGAATTCCCATTTTCAAAGTTGTAATCCCTCTAAATGTAACGTTTCACCCAAGAATTATGATTTTGAAGGCGAGATCATTCCATGTAGCACTTCTTCACGCACATCCCAGCCAAGACCGGCTTAGGTGACCAGGTTTTTGACACCCCATAGAGAATAGTATCAGAACTCACAACCTTCGGTTTTTCAAAACTCTTAGGTTTTCCGTAAACTAATACTTTATATAGAATGACCAAAAACTTAAAACGAAATAGTCTTAGTTCAAAAGCATATTTAAATTTAAGAAAAAGAGATTTTCCCTACATTTATACAAACATATACATTACACTTAACATTAATATAATTATACTTATAACCTCCACCCTTTAAACGAACTGTCACATCGGTATGCGAGCCGACCATGATCCAGTTGTCTTATTTCGGCTTCGGACCTCGCCTTATATGAAGACTGTCACATCGGTATGCGAGCCGACCATGATCCAGTAATCTGACAAGGTATTATTATTTAATATTACTTATCATATACACACACATTTTTTTTAACACTTCACATTACCACGACATATAGAAAAAATTTCTTTTTAGAAAATTTAAGTATAAATTTAAACTAAAACTAAAAAGTCTAAAAATGTTGATTTTAAAAGGACTTTTAAGTGATAAAACCACTAACTTGTTTAATTTCCGAAAAGAGCACGTATTATTAGTCCGATTAGAAGCTTCGGGGAGAAAAGGCCACAAGTTACACTTATGAGCTCTTAAGATTTCCAACTAATCCTTGCTTAGCATCCAACTTATATTTAACTCTATCATTTCTCGTTCTTTGCAAATTTAAAATCTTAAATAAAAAGATCCGTGAATTCTTAGTCTAATGAAATCAAGCTTTACATATTTAAAGTCTATTATGGAAACTTGCAAACTCTTGGCTTTCTCAAGCTAGAATTCGCGTTTTAAAGCTTCTTGTATAAAAGACTAGCAAAAGCTTTTATTTATATAGGTTAATGGGCAAGCTAGAGCGCAACATGCTCGATCAAGTCAAAATTTATTCTTATTTTCACCATCATAAAGTCAAACATTTGTGTCAAAACACTTATTTTATTATTTAAAAAATTTAAATTTTTGCATAAAATTACATATTTTTGGTGGCAAAACGGGGTTACGTGAAGACGAGGCAAATGCAAGTAAGATCGAATCGAAAGATCCTCCCCATACTAGAACTAAACATTGTCCTCAATGTTTAAAAGGGTCTCTACATAAATCTAAAGCCGTTTATTAATTATGCTAATAGATAAACGTTAATCAACAAGATTTAGGATATCGGATTCCCATATATAAACATGCTAAGGATGATGGACAAAACCACGAGCACGAGAGTCTTCATAATCTGGGCAATCCTGGACATAAAACACAAACCACAAAACACGAGAAAGGAAGAGGCGAGCCTCCTGACGTCACACTTATTAGAAAATAGAAAAAGAAGATAGAAACACGGGTTACCTCCCGAGAAGCGCTTGTTTTTGTGCAAGTCTCTAGCTTGACTCACCCCATATCATCGTGATATTAGGGACAAAACATGTAGAAGATCAAATCTCCATCGGACTTTCATTCAAGATGTTTAGATAAACATCGAAGCACATGAAAGTTCCACTCCGATAAGATACCACCGGCTCTAGAGAATAAAAACTTAAAGCGGAGATGTCGGGGTCAAAAATGATATCCTCGCTCCCGGAGGAGAGAGGAAGAGAAGAATCCATAGAATAAGTAAGATAAGGAAGGAAGATTCGGATAACATATGTGAGGGAAAGATAATGGCGATCCTCAAAGGGTAAGCTCACATATGTTGGAGAAAAAAATTTCTCCGGAATCCCGAGATCGAAAACTTTGTCCTCGGTCATCAAATCATCAATTGGAGCATCGTACAAAATCTTCTTCCATTCATTCTCTTTAGATTCCAAATCATATAAATCATCATTCTCTTCGAGAGGCGGTTCATCGTTGAACCCCTCGAGAATGGAATCAACGCTTATCTTTGGAGTAGACGGATCACGGTGAAGTAGAAGCTCAATCTCATCAACATCGCCACCTGGGTTGAAACATTCATCCTCATTAAGCTTGGAAAGAGGTGTGACTAGCAAATCCGGCTCATCAAGTTTAGAAACATAGGAGTCCTCACTCTCGATGTCCTCTAATACCTCATTAAAAAGAGGATTTACGTCACTAGAGATATACTCGTCATCAAATTCAAAAAGAGGGTTCGAATAAATTTTAACAGTATCTTCTGGAACGTCCTCATCGGATAGTAACTCGTCATCACTAGAAGTAAAATCGTCATTTGAGTCGAATAGAGGGTTAGAGAAAGTCACGGATTTTTCCTCAGAAACGTTAATGGGGGAGAAATCCTCACACGAAGATAAATTACACCCACCATCACTCTCGAAAGTATCCTCGGACTCACTTGGGATTGAAACAAGGTCCTCAAAACTAGACTTTATTAATTCGTCCGATTCCTTTTCAGGAATAGTGCTAAGTTCCTCATTCCCCATGATGAGAGAGTCCTCGGGCTCCAAAGTCGGTAAGACGGGTGTGATTGGAGGAATTTGAGAAATAATGTCATTCAGAGGAATAGTACTCGCCTCGTAATCATCGTCATCATAAAAAGAATTAAAACGTCGCGAAGGCTCGGTAGTATAAGTACTAAGATTAGCCGCCTGCTCAAGTAGCCGAAGCTCTTTCTTTTTATTAATTTCGATACTCATTCCATTGAATTTTCCCGTAAGCTCATCAATCATAATTTCACATTCCCTTCTATAACGAATATCTATTTTCTCATTACGATAATCTTTAATCTGAATTTGATTACTTATGCTTTGCATTTCATCTAAATACTGATGTTTTAGATCCTCCATTTCTTGGATACTCATTTCTTGAGGTGGTGATTGATCGATATTAGCCGCTTGCCTTTGTTGAATTACCATTTCACAAAATGATTGTATCATGTTGAGAAGTTCATTCTGTGACTCTACTATTTTATCCCATCTAACGTGCACATCACTTATCCATTGCTGATTAAGGTCTTCTTGATGATTGATGGAATACTGCGAGGGTTGTCAAAACCGAAATAGTTAGAATTATGCACAAAGTGGTTTTGATTCATCGGTTGACATTGAAAACTTTCATGATGACCCCACAGTTTTCACAGCAAAGATATTGTTGTGGAAAACTCGGTGAATTTTGTGGATAATAATTATCACTAAAGTTTTGATTGTAACTCGGTTCCTGCTCATAGACAAGCGGGAACCGTGGTGGACAATCATAACCGTAGTGAGAATCGTTCCCACATAACTCACACGAGTATGATTCGTACTAGGGTTGTGGCGGGTGGGTGAAAACATTTAGATGATCATTGAAAGAGTTTGGATTAGGAGCATCAATGGATGAATTATCATCTCTTGAAGCGCAAAACAAACAAAATCCTTCTCTAAGACCATGTCCACACCACTTGCAAGTACATTGTTGACAACGTACACCATCTTCTAACAGATCTTTACACTCAAAGCAATGAAATTGTTTTAAAATGACAGAAAAGACAGAAAAGACCCAAGGGCATGCTGGTAAGGCGTTGGTGTTGTGAAGGGGAGGTCACAGGTTCGAACCCTGTGACTTCCTTTTTGGAAAAACATTTTTTTTTCTTTTGAAAAAGCTAGAAAATAAGCAAAATTAAGAAACTTTAATAAATAGACTTTTTGACAAAACTGAAAAAATAAGCTAGAAAAGCTACTTACAAGTTCACAGTTTAGCTAATCAGGTCTAATAACTTTTAAGCTAAAACTGATTTGGCTTTTTGGACTTAATAAGCAAATTGAAAGCTAATAAGCTAATAACAAAACCTAAACTCAACCTAATAAGCTCTAAGGACTAGGAAATAAGCAAAAAGAATAAGCAAAAAACATCAAAAGGCCATAAGGAAATTTACTCAGACAAAAGTTTAAAGGATTTTTGACAGATTTTAAGCTAAAATTAAGGACAATTAAGCTAAGAGAAAAAGCTAGAAAACTTAAAACAGATTGAGGCTTATACTTGAAGAACACAAATTAGCTAAACTTAAGAAAATTGGGTGCAGAAATAAGCTAGAAAAGAAAGATCATTATGACAGTTTACTCTTTTTTGGCTTTTTGAAAATGAATTGCAAATTTATGCAGCTTAAGATTAAGACTCAAAAATGATTTGAACTTCTTGAAAACTTAAAACAGAATGACACTAAACTATAATAAGCTAAAAAATTAGCAAAATAACTCAAAGAAAAGCCAAGGTGTGACCACAAATGATCTGCAACTTAAGACTCTTAACGCAACCAACTACTACCTCTTGACTGTTTTTGAATTAAATGCCATTTTAAAATATACAAAAACAAAACAGATGCATATTGATACTAATAGACCTCATTTAGTTCACAAAAACCACACCTAAAGTGGAACTTTTAAGAAATTATCAAATAAGCAGTTTAGAAAAACCAATAGACTAGCAGACTTTGATTTCAGATAAAACAACCTAAAAACTTAACAAAACTACTTTAAAGTTTATAAAAACTGATTCCTAAACTTATATAAAACTTGTTAAAACTGATTTAAGCCTTAAGGTTAAACCTAGCAGTCTTAACTTAAGTTAAGACTGCTTATGCCAAACACCCCTTTAAACTTTTAAAGCCAAATTTAAAGCTTAAACATATTCTAATAAGTTCTAATGTATAAAAACATATTAATAACTAGGCATGATTATGACAAATAAGCAAGAAGAAAGGAAAAATAAGCAATAAAAATAAGCTACTCTAATAAGCTAAAATAGACTTAAAACTAAGCAGTTTTACTAAAATGCAAATGAAACTACTTCTAAGCTACCAACTAAACATATTAAGCTAACATTAAGAATAATAAGCACATATAAGCAACAATAAGCACAAATTAAGCAGAATTAAGCATATTAAGCAAGTAAATAAGCTAGGAAAGGAATTAAAGTTACAAAGAGTATAAGTAAACTAACCATGGTCCTTTGCTCTAAACAAGGACAGGATTGCAGAATTTGAGGTATTTGAGATATTTGAGAATGAAAAGACTTATTCAGCTAAGCTTTGAGGAGGCTTAGCTGAATAAGAAATAGCTTAGAAGGCAATGAGCTTATATGAGCTTATTTAAGTGAATTCAAAACTTATTTAAATCATAATTGCTTAAAAGTAAAACAGACTTTAAGTCAAAATTTAAATGAAACTTAATTTTATTAATCTTAAAAGAGGTACAAGCTATTGAAAAAGGAAATTACATTAAAGGAAGAACAATAAGCTAAAATAAGCTACTAAACTAAACTACACTACTCCTACACTAGATGATTTTCTCTGTGTGATCCTTTCTCTATTTATAGCCTGAAGAAGAAGGTTCTAGGAGCATAGGTGCGTCCTTATCATCCAATCCTAGCCCTTGATTCGTAACTGCCTCCAATCAATCATCCTTAGCCCTTGATTTGATACACGCATCATTGGCCAATGAGGGTCCAAGGGATTGCCAGCGTGGCCTTAGTGAGTGTCAGACGTGTTAGGGAGTCATCTAGAAGCTCAAGAGCGTGGAGTAAAAGGGATTTACCCGTTCTTTTAGTTATAGGGTGAATATTGAGGGGAAGGGTAAATAGTAAACATGGCGGGTATTTTGATTTTGACCTTTGACCCGAGAGTGGTGTTGGGCTTGGGTTATAAATTTAGGCCAGGAAATGGATATTTAGGAATTGGACTTTAAAATGTATAAGGCTTGAGGATTTATAAGTATAAATCTTAATGGGTTGACCCGGCCCAATAAAATGGGTATGGGTTGGCCCATTAAAGATAAATACACCTTCGGCTTCATTTTCTCGCGCTCATTCCATTCCCGTGCTCGGTTTTGTCCAATTTGGCCTTGTTTTTGTCCTTTTTTGATAAATCCGTACCTGCAAGACACAATTCACGATACAAACATATACAATGTATTTCTCATGTATTTTTGGTCATTATTGGTCTTTTTAGCTCGTTTTATTAGGTAAAAGGTATGTGTATTTAAGCACATACCAATAGACCAAAGGATATATTCCATAATTTGGATCCACACCTACAGCTGCTAAGATCTGCAATGGAAATGGTCCAGACATAAAACACCCATCCATGCCTAATAGATCTCTTCGCCCAGCTTTGAATCTACTTTCAAGGCACCCAAACACACTTATATTCTTCTGAATTGTCTTGTCATACTATCAGGTTCATAATCTCTTTTAACTTCAATCTTGACTGTTGTATCTGGGTTCCTTTCTTTCAACTCTAACACATACTGTCTCAGCTGAGTATACTGTGTTATGTGGTCACCATGCACCTTACGTTCAACCATTTGTTTTGCCCTAAAAACTTTCTGTTTTAAAACCCTATTTCATACTTCTTCTACAATTGTTCTTTTAGAGCACCAAGTGGTATTTTAGGGTTTGGTTTGGTGGTTTCTTCAATCTCTTTGGATAGAAATGAAGTTGTGCACTTTCTCACATTCCTAGATTGAAGACAAGTATGTGTATCTTGAAAGACTCTGCAGTACCAACTACTTTCTCCCTTTGGCTTAACATAGTGCAACAACCAAGTGCACTTTAATGTGTCAACAACTACTTTTTTTTATATCACCGCCCTTTTTGTCTTTTTCTTTGTGAAATCTGACCCACTTGCTTTACTCTAAGATCCACTTGGGCCATCACCAAGCCCATCTTCATTTGGGCCACTGTTAGAAAAAACAGGAACAATACCCTTACATTCTGGCCTAACCCTTTCCTTATCATTTCTAGTCAAGTACAGTTCTCTCCTAGTCCTAACTGAAATTTTAGTGACCATGTCTATAATCAAGTCCTTGTTAGGAAATGTTTGAATGACATGGAAGTTTTCTGTGTAAGTGTTACAGGCTTGTGACATTTACCTAACTTTCTCAAAGCTTTCCTTCTCTCAGCCTCATCATCGTCACTGTCAATTTCACTATCAAAGTCCTCAAGGTCAACTTCCTCATAAACAAGTTCTTCATTGTTTTCAGCTTGTGGCTCAGGTTCAGTAGAACTAACCCATTCTACATTAGGATCAATGTTGTCTTTAAACATTTGCATGTCAACATGAACATCATCAATCCTATCCTTTATACCACATTTAAAGTCACTTTCATCATTGTCATCACTCCTCTCATTGTGGTCACTCCCCTCATTGGTATCACCCCTCATTGTTATCACCCCCATCATTGTTATCACCCCCTCATTGTTATCAGTACATTCAACATCATCAGTCTGCATATGTGGGTAAGAAAATAGGGGATCAAACTCTTCTACATTCTCATCCCCTAAGGCATCACCAACATTCCTACTATTACTCATCCCCTTAAGGCATTCACACCAACCATTCCCTAAAGTTCCTCATTCTCCCCTAAGGCATCACTACACTAGCAACCTCTTGTTCTAAAATCTATACTATAATTAAGAGAATTGTCAATAGATGCTCAATAAACGCCTTCAATATTTGAACGTATTCACATAGCAGAGCATATCCAAACAACATATCTTTACTTAATGGTTCAGACCATTTATCTAAATTCAATATAGGTTTCTTGGTAATGACTATCTGTCATTGAGGATCTCATAACCTAACTCCTTTACCATACCTGATACTTCAAGAACAAAGAAGCCATCAGCATCAACATCATCACCATCAAACCAATCAACATTCCTACCTTTGTATACACGTCTTAGAGCCCTAGTTCTCTTTGGACCATAAGCATAAGTGAATGCACCTCCATGGTTGACTTTTAGGGTAAATAGATTAAGATAATTCTCAGTTACAATCACAAACATCATATTCATAGAGATAACATTTAAATACCTAATAAGCCATTAGGGAAAATCGATTGAAATCACTTACTATATTTCACATAGGGATTGACTCTGTCACCTTTAGGCCTCAATTTCCAATTGACAATAACCATTATTGGGGAAGAACTCGATCGATTAGGTTTTTGGTAGATCGGAGAGAATTGGTAAGTGTGAGAGAGTAGTTGGATGATTTATGAGACAACAGGCTTTTAATAGGGTGTGTGTATCTAAGTTAATAGCGGGAAAGGTTAAAAGACCATTATGTCCCTGTAAATAATAGTGAAAGACCAGTTTGCCCTCATAGTTAACAGTCAAAAGTTAGTCAAACTAACGGTTGGACCAAAAGTGTTACGGGTTGAGTAAAACAAGACAAGATCCGTTACAAAAAATAGTTTTGGACCAAAAGTGTTAGACACGGTAAACCATAAGGACCAAAAATGTAGTTATCTCTTTAAATAACATCGTTGTCACTATATACAATTTTTAGGACTAATATGCTGATTGTTGAATCCACAAGTCTTACCTTTGAGCTATTCTTAATTTAACTTATTATATTTGTTATTGAGAAAAGTTCAATAAAGATCTTCATTTTAGCATAAATCCAAATACTCTATCTCCACCTTTCATTTATATATGATCTAATGGCTATAAAAAATATATATTAAAAAATTAAAATAAAACTCACTTTCTACCTCATTTTTTAAAATTAAATATCTCACAAACCATTAATCGTTACGCAAAACGAAACATACCATTGCGACGAGAATTAAACCATCTTTCTACAGAGGGACACTTTGATATACTTTCGACGAGTTTTTTTCAAACTTTTTTTGATTTTTTTTAGTTACGTCTCGAAAAATCACATGTGATTTGCATCACAAATAACATTTGATTTTTCACAAATCACATGTGATTGTTATATAAATCAATTTGATTTTATGAAATCACATGTGATTGTTATATCAATCAATTTGTGAAAAATCACATGTGATTTTTTGAGATGTAACTAAAAAAAATCGAAAAAAAAGTTCGAAAAAAAAAGTTCGTCGAAAGTACATCAAAGTGCCCCTCTATAGAAAGATGATTTAATTCTCGTTGCGATGGTATGTTTCGTTTTGCGTAACGATTAACGGTGTGGGAGATATTTAATTTTAAAAAAGAGTTGGAAAGTGAGATTTTTTAATTTAATGAAAAAAATAGAAGACTAAGATTGGTCCATTGGATCTATGCTAAGTTATGGATGTTTATTGATGTCAACACATTCGTTATTTCTATTATTTATCTTTATTCTACTTGAGTACACACACGTCTTACTAGTAGTTAGCAAAATAATAAACAGTTCTCACAAGCAAATAGTTTGATTATGAGATTAAATATTAATCCCTAACATGGCTTCCAATCATTTCCACATGTAATCCACATTCTTCCCATCATATACTAGTCACAATAGGACAAACACAAGTGACCATGTGAGACAAGTAGTTGCACAAGAGTTGGTAAACACGAACAGTGCATCGAGATCTCTCAGTCCCAAAAGCAACCCTAGGGTACCACGGGTTGATTTGTTTGAAAACAATACAAGCAAGGTAATTCTTCAATCTAATCTCCTTTTTCAAAATGTTTTCCTCTCA
>BQNB010043838.1:29093-45263 GCA_026074375.1 Tanacetum coccineum | reverse complement strand
CATATATACTATACTGGTCTTATATAATATACTTATATAAGTTTATTTATTTTTCTGCAGTCATGTCTTCTGCATCATCCGCTGTCACCTACACCTCCGTGTACACTGATTCCGCGCCAGGCAGAGTCTTCTGGGGAGCCGACGAGGCGATATCTGATGGAGGTCCTCCACGAGTCATCGTATATAGATATGATGGACTTCCTATGCAGCTAGTAGCCCCACCATCTCCTGACTATGTACCCGGACTTGAGCACCCACCATCTCCTGATTACGTGCCCGGTCCTGAGCACCACCTTCACCCATCGAGATACCATATGTACCCGAGCCTGAGTACCCCGAGTACTTAGTACCTTCAGAGGATGAGGCACCCATGGAGGACCAGCCTCTACCCGCTGATGCCCCACCCGCAGCCCTATCACCGGGCTATGTGCCTGATCCTGATCCAGAGGAGGATTCGGAGGAGGACTCCGAGGAGCATGCTGACTACCCTGCCGACGGAGGGGATGGAGATGATGAGCCCTTAGATGATGACAGTGATGATGATACTGATGATGATGAGGAGCCTTTCGAGGATGAGGATGAGGACGAGGAGGAGGAGGAGCACCTAGCTCCGGCCGACTCTTCTGCCGTACCCATTGCTGATCATGTTCCCTCAGCTGAGGATACAGAGGCATTCGAGACTGATGAGTTTGCACCTACACCTAGAGCACCTCAGACTATAGTCCCCTTTGCTCAGACACGTCTCCGTAGGGCACGGAAGACAGTCAGACCTCAGCCACCGATGTCAGCATCCATAGAGGCACGCATTGCTGAGCATGCTGCCGCACCTACACCACCACTACCTGTTGCATCTCCACCATTACCCCTACCATCACCACTCACTATTAGCCATACTATTGCAGAAGCACCATTAGGCTATAGGGCAGCTGGGATTGGGATGAGAGCTGCAGCTGCATCACCACCCTTATTACTTCCATCTACTTCCCATAGGACTGATGTTCCTGAGGCTGAGATGCTGCCTCGGAAGAGAGCTTGTTTTGCTACTCCCGCTCCTGGATGCGAGATCGGGGAGAGTTCAGCAGCTGGTGCCGCGAGACGGCCAGGGCCTACTCCAGAGGCCGACACTTGGGATGAGATTGTTGAGGCCATGATGGAGATAGCACCGACCACCTTGGAGGGGGTCGACCAGAGAGTGACAGAGCTTGATACCACAGTTAGGCAGAGGACTGAGGAGTTCGAGGTACGATTTGAGGAGGCACATGATGACCGAGCGTATTTGAACGCTCGAGTCAACACACTGTTCACAGATAGGCCATACCACCGCCATACAACTTTGGCCTTGGATAGAGAGGCGGTATATGCTCGCATAGCATAGACTAGTTCTGAGGAGAGGAGTGCAGCCATAGAGGCACATGTTAGGACACTGGAGGCACAGGTTGCCACATTGATTGCTCGGACCTCATCACTTCAGACTCAGTTGACTACAGCACTTGGACGTATTGCGACACTAGAGGCTAGAGACCCAGAGCCTCAGGATGGACCAGCTGAGGCTGGCAGCAGCTGTTAGTCATGTATCATTTGTAGCTATCCTATATAGCCTATTAAGTTTTATGGGTTACTCCCAGCTAATAGGCTGTAGGGACTTTTGTTTTATCTTTTTAGCTATCATTGTATGGCGTGTTAAGTATTATGGGTGATCCCCAGCTAACACCGCCTTAGGTCCATATTTTCACTTTTTGTATCTCATTGTACTGAACATGTTGTAATCAGGACCATCATATATGATTATCGATGTTGTTGTGTATGGATGTTGATTTATTTATGTCATTGTTGGTTTCACTTTCGGTTGTATATTTCACGGTGGATTGTGATCTCATTTTATTTATTATGCATATGTCATGATTGCGTTTATGATTGTATGAAATCTGACGTGTATTATAATTCTTGTGATTTTGAAGAAAATGCCACCAAGAAGAACCACGAGGACAACACCCGCCACCACAACCACTCCTACCACAACTGTCACTAATGCTCAACTCCAAGCTTTGATTGATCAAGGCGTTGCTGCTGCTTTGGCAGAACGTGATGCAAGCAGAAGCAGAGATGGCGATAACAGCCATGGTTCAGGAACCGGCGGAAGAAGGCAAGTGCCTACTCAACGAGAATGCACTTACACTGACTTCTTGAAGTGCCAGCCTATGAATTTCAAAGGCACTGAAGGAGTCGTTGGCCTGACCCAATGGGTGGAAAAGATGGAATCTGTTTTCCTTATCAGCAGCTGTACTATTACAAGTCAAGTTAAGTTTGCATCTTGTACTCTTCAAGTAAGTGCCTTGACGTGGTGGAACTCCCACGTAAGAGCTGTCGGGCAAGATGTTGCATACGCAATGCCATGGACGGCCTTAAAAAGAATGATAACAGATAAGTACTGCCCCAGGGGCGAGATCAAAAAGCTTGAATCTGAGTATTGGAACTTAAAGGTAAGAGGTACCGATTTGATGACTTACAACCAACGATTTCAAGAGTTGGCACTCATGTGTGATAGAATGTTCCCTGAGGAATCAGCTAAAGTGGAAAGGTATGTCAGTGGTCTTCCCGACATGATTCATGGCAGTGTTAAGGCATCAAAGCCTCAGTCAATGCAAGAGGCAATTGAATTTGCTACTGAAATGATGGACAAAAAGATGATCACTGCAGCTGAACGCCAAGCAGAGAATAAGAGGAAACTTGAAGAAACTCCAAGGAACACCCAAAACCAACAACAACCATTCAAAAGAAATAATGTGGCACGGGCTTACACTGCTGGACCTGGAGATAAGAAGCCTTATGGAGGAACCAAACCTCTATGTGCCAAGTGCAATTATCACCACGATGGGCCATGTACTCTCAAGTGCTCTAACTGCAAAAAGACTGGTCACTCGGCCCGTGACTGTAAAGTTCGACCTACTGCTAACTACAACAACAACAACAACAACAACAATAACCAGAGGACCCAAGGGACAAATCCCCGAGTTATCACTTGCTTTGAGTGTGGAGTGCAAGGTCACTACAGGAATGACTGCCCAAGGCTGAAGAATGGGAATCGGGCTGGAAATGGCAATGCTGTAGCAAGAGCTTATGTTGTGGGCTCTGCTGGAACTAACCCGAACTCTAATGTTGTCACGGGTACGTTCCTCCTAAATAACCGTTATGCTTCAATACTATTTGACACTGGTGCCGATAGAAGTTTCATATCTACTGCATTTAGTACTTTGATTGATATCATCCCAACTACATTAGACCATGGTTATGATGTTGAGTTAGCTGACGGTAGAATAATTTGGGTTAATACACTTATACGGGGTTGCACTCTAAACTTTCTAAATCATCCATTCAACATCGACTTGATGCCCGTAGAGATGGGTAGTTTTGACGTCATTATCGGTATGGACTGGTTAGCTAAATATCATGCCGTAATCGTGTTTGGATGAGAAACTTTGTTCGTGTTCTTTGGAGGCAAGACTTTAATCTTTCATGGTGACGGAAGCACATGGTCACGAGTTCCGATTTGAACATCATCTCGTGTACAAAACGCAAAAGTATTTGCTGGAGAGATGTCCTATCTTTCTAGCACAGGTAACTAATGAAAGAGGCGGAAGAAAAAGTCGAAGTAGACTGCACAATCCTAATTACCACTATTTAAGACTTTCCTGAGTTCAATCCCCGATGACTTGCCGGGAATACCACTACCCGCCAGTGGAATTTCAGATACGATGTGATACCTGGTGACTGCACCCCCAGTCTCGCACGGGCACCCCCCACTACCCTCGACCCTCCGGCCCCTCCCCCTCCCCGCGCCATCCTGCGTTCCCGCTCCCCACCCGACCCAATTGAAGGAAAAAACCTTTGTCATTCGACCGACAAAGGCTTATAAGACCAGTTCCTCACTTGTGAGCCTCGGTCTTGTTTGTCAAGAAGAAGATGGGCATCCTTCCGGATGTGCATAGTATTATCGGGAATTGAATAAAATGACGCGTAAAGAACCGTTTCCGCTTCCCAGGATTTGATTGAATTTGTTCGATCAACTACAAGGTTCAAGTATCTACTCAAAGATCGACCTCAGGTCGGAGATACCATCAAACTTAAGGGTTCGTGGAAGAAGCTGACCCGCCAAAGACCGCATTTCAGAACTCGATATGGACATTTTGACGTTTCAGGTTATTGCCGTTTGGTTTGACTAATGCACCTGCTGTGTTTATGGATCTCATGAATCGGGTGTGCAAACCATACCTGGATAAATTCGTAATTGTCTTTATTGATGACATTCTGATATACTCGAAGAGCAAGCAAGAGCATGCAGAGCACCTCAAGTTAATCTTGGAATTGCTTAAGAAGGAACAGTTGTATGCCAAATTCTCTAAATGCGAATTCTGGATCCCTAAAGTACAGTTCCTTGGTCACGTGATCGACAGTCAGGGTATTTTCATGATATTGTTCACGTTCTTTTTGAAATAAATTTGAAGCATTTTCTTTGCAAACTGTGTTGTTTTTCATTTGTTCTTTACAATGTTGGTAAAAGAAAGTTAGGATATCGAGAGTTTTTCAAGTTTAGCAAAACTCTTTAAAAGCTTATTATGAACTTCGTTGTTAACAGATTTAGTTTGTTTCGACAGCTTTTGTGCAAGACATTCACATTCTTTGACTTTATGAAGATATAAGCATTGCAATTCAGTATAAGCATTTAAGTCAGACATAGAATGCAAATATGAACATGTAACATCTTTAGACACACACTCTTCGAGAAGTAGATCATATCATGTTGAAAAAATTAGCCTTTTCTGGATTCAAGTTCGTCAATCTCCTTTTCAGGGGGATATAACGTACTCCAAATCGTAATGCATTCTCGTCTTTAGTTCATGAACAAAACAATGAATGACCAGTATAGTTTTGGTTTGGAATGATGGCATTATTAGGTTTTGATCAAAACTTTCCTTACTCTAGCAGTTGGGGTTAAGGAATGCACTATTTGTATGATTGACAAAGCTTGTTCACAATTTGTCTAAAGATTGGAAGTTGTTTGTAATTTCGTTATAAACTTGTTCTACTTTACTATGATTTAAGAAAACAGGAGTAGAAAAGACACGTTTTTAGCAATGTTTGTTTTGTTCTGTTAAACGTTTTCATCCACATTGTATTCCTAACGTTTTTAGCGCGTTCCAAATGATCAAGATAGGTTTGGATGGTGGTTTTGAAAGTTTCATAAAAGAATGTTTTGATATGTGTAATCATTTGGTTTCACTTTGTTTTTAATCAATTTTGATCTACTCTCCTTTTTAAGAGTCACTGTCTCTTCCCCATTGGGGCAAAATCTGTTTGCAGGATCAGAAGTATCATATGAGATCTCATACAAACGAGGCTTTTAAGATTGAGCTATCTTGAGGTACTTTGGATTAGCAAAGGTTGGTCTACCATTATACGTTGCGCATTGGAACATGTGATTGGTCTGAATTAACTTGATTGCGTTATAAAAGAATGTTCATTTAAAAAACTTTATTTGTTTGTCCATTTCAATCATCGTGTCAATGTCTTTTCCTTCCTTAACCTTTAAATCCGAAATTACCTTACTTTTCTCTTTGAGTTGACCTTCAAATTGTGACCTATTTAACAGACTCTTTTTGACTAGCTCATCGTGTTTCTGATTGACAACTGAAATTTTCATACCCACTACCTCATCCCAAGTTAAATGAAACTCTGGACTATTAGCTCTTAAAGACATTGACATACCAAGATGGTTTAAAAACTAAACCTATGAAAATTTCAGTTGTCAATCAAAAAACGATGAGCTAGTCAAAAATTGAGTCTGTTAACTAGGTCACTCAATTTGATGGTCGACTCAAAGAGGAAAAGTAAGGTTATTTGTATTTTAAGGTTAAGGATGGAAAAGGACATTGAACGATGATTTGAATGGACAATAACAAATAAAGTTTTTAAATGAAATTCCTTTAAACGCAATCAGTTAATTCAGACATTCAACATGTTCCAAAGCGAAACGTATAATGGTAGGACCAAACCTTTGCTAACCAAAAGTACCTCAAGTAGCTCTATCTTAATAAGCTGTTTGTATGAGATCTCTATATGTACTTCTGATCCGCAAAAGATTTTGCCCCAATGGGGAAGAGACAGTGACTCTTAAAAAGAGAGTAGTTCAAAATTTGGATAAAAAAAAGGTGAAACCCTTATGTTTACACATAATCAAAACTAGTTCTTTATGAAACTTTTAAAAACCACCATCAAAACCTATCTTGATCAGTTGGAAACGCGCTAAAAAGTTAGGTAGACAATGTGGAAAAATCGTTTTAACAGAACAAAACCAAACATTGCTTATCAAAAACCGTTTGTCCTTTTACACGTTTTCTAAATCCATTGTAAAAGTAGACAAGTTTATAACGAAATGAGCAAACAACTTCTATTCATTTTAAGAACAATTTTGTGAACATGCTTAGGTTAATCATACTAATATGTGCATTTCCTACCCAACTGCTGAAGAGTATGGAATAGTTTTGATCAAACCTTATTTAATGCCTCTTTCAAACAAAAAAAACTATACTGGACAGTCATTGTTTTGTTCATGAACTAAAAACAGAAATGCATGACGATTTGGAGTACGTTAAATCCCTTGAAAAGGAGATTGACGAACTTGAATCAGAAAAGGCTAATTTTTCAAACATATATGATCTACTTCTCGAAGAGTGTGTGTTAAAGATGTTACAATGTTCATATTTGCATTCTTTGTTGACTAAATGCTTATACTGAATTGCAATGCTTATACTTCATAAAGTCAAAGAATGTGATGTCTTGCCCAAAAGCTGTCGAAACCAAACTAAATATGTGAACAAACGAAGTTCATAATAAGCTTTTAAGAGTTTTGCTTAAACTTGAAAAAACACACCGTTTTCTCCTTAATATTTCTTTACACTCATTGTAACATGAACAATTGAAAAACAACACAGTTGCAATAGAAATTATCTTCAAATGTATTTAACAAGAACGTGAAACAATATCATGAATCATACCCTGACTGTCGATCAACTGTGACCAAGGAAACTGTACTTTAGGGATCTAGAATTCGCATTTAGAGAATGTGGCATACCAACTGTTCCTTCTTAAGCAATTCTAAGATTAATTGAGGTGCTATGCATGCTCCTGTCTTGTCTTCGAGTATATCAGTCTGTCATCAATAAAGACAATTACGAATTTAATCCAGGTTTGGTTTGCCCCATACCCGATTATGAGATCCATACACACAGCAGTGCAATAGTCCAAAACAAACGGGGCATAACTTGAAACTTCATAATGTCCTTATCGAGTTTCTAATGCGCGGTCTTTGGGAATATACTATCTTCACGAACCCCTTAGTTGATGGTATACCGACCTCAGGTCGATCTCTTGAGTGTAGATTACTTTTGAACCTTGTAGTCGAAAAATAATCAATCCTGGGAAGCGGGTTACGGTTCTTTTCGTTCAGTTTATTCTATTCCCGATAATCGATGCACATCCGGAATGATCCATCTTTCTTCTTGACAAACAAGACCGGAGCTCCCCAAGGTGAGGAACTGGGTCTTATAAAAGTTTGTCGGGAAATCTAATTGCTTTAACAAGATATAAATATGGAAAAAAGTTCCTTCAATTGGTCTGACGCAACTCCTTCATCTCGGATGGAGCTCAGTCGATTTAAGGTGCCCGTGCTACTGGTGCATCACCATGGTATAACATCGATCTGAAAATTCACTTGGACGGGTTTGTGGAATACCCGGCAAGTCCTACGGGATTACCTAGGAAAGTCTTGAACTATTGGTACTTCTTTTCACGTTGCTTCTACCTTCGACTTATCTTCCGATCTTTATAGTAACCTGTGCTAGAAAGATAGACATCTCTCCAGCAAATACTTTTGCGTTTTGGTACAACGAGTGATGTTCAATCGGACTCGTGACCGTTGTTGTCTCGTCACCATGAAAGATTAAAGTCTTGCCTCCCAAAGGGAACACGAAACAAGTTTCTCATCAAAACGATTACTGCATGATATTTAGCATAACCAGTCCATACCGATAATGAACGTCAAAAACTAACTCATCTCTACGGGCATGAAGTTGACGTTGAATGGATGATTTAGAAAAGATTAGAGTGCAACCCCGTTTAAGTGTATTAACACAAATTATTCTACGTTCAGCTAACTAAACATCATTTACCATGGTCTAATGTAGTTGGGATGTTATCAATCAAAGAAGATACTAAATGCAGTAGTTATGAAAATTCTATCAGCACGTGTCAAATAGTATTGAAGCATAACGGTTATTTAGGAGGAGGGAACGTAACCGTGACTATACATTGAGTTCGGGTTAGTTCAACAAGAGCCCAAACATAAACTCTTGCTACTGCATTGCCATTTCCTGCCCGATTCCTTGATTTCATTCTTCAGCTTTCGGGCAGTCACTCCTGTAGTGACCTTGCACTCCACATCAAAGCAAGTGATATCTTCGGGGATTCATCCCTTGGGGTCTTTGGTTATTATTGTTGTTGTTGTTGTTTGCAGTAGGCTCGAACTTTTCATCAAGGGCCAGACAACTAACTGACAGTCTTTTTGTGTTAGTGCACTTTGAGTACATGGCCTAATCGTGGTGGTAATTGCGACTTGGTTCATAAGGTTTGGTTTCCTCCATAAGATTTCTTCTCCAGGAGCTGTTTGTAAGCCCGTGCCAACATTATTTCTTTTTGAAGGGTTGCTATTGGTTTTGGGGTGTTCCTTGGAGTTTCTTCAAGTTTCTCTTTTTTCTTTTGCTGGACGTTTCAGCTGCTGTGATCATCTTTTGTCCATCATATTCAGTAGCAAAATTCAATGTGCCTCTTGCATGGACTGAGGCTTGATTGCCTTTAACACTGCACATGAATCATGTCGGGAAGACCACCGAATTCCTTTCCACTTTACTGTTTTCAGGGTAACATTCTATCCACACATGAGTGCCAACTCTTGGAATCGTTGGTTATAAGTCATCAAAATCTAGTACCTCTCCGCTTTAGACGGGGATTTCCAATACTCAGATCCAGCTTTTGGATCTCGCCTAGGGCAATACTTATCTGTTATCATCCTTTTTCAAAGCGTCCATGGCATTTGTTATGCAACATCTTGTCCGACAGCCCTTACGATGTGAGTTCCACCATCGGCAAGGCACTTCTTGGAGAGTACAAGGGATGCCAAACTTATACCTGATTTATAATAGCACAGTTGCTGATAAGGAAGGAAACACTGGGATTCAATTTTTCCGCCCATTGGGACAGGCCAACGACTCCTTCAGTGCCTTTGGAAATTTATAGGCTGCACTTCAAGAAGTCAGTGTAGTACATTCTCGTTGAGTAGGCACTTGCCTTCTTCCGCCGGTTCCTGAACCATGGCTGTTATTGCCGTCTCTGCTCCTGCTTGCATCACGTTCTGCCAAAGCAGCAGCAATGCCTTAATCAATCAAAGCTTGGAGTTGAGCCTCAGTGACAGTGGTGGTAGGGAACCGTGGTTGTGTGGAGGGTGTTGTCCTCGTGGCTCTTCTTGTTTGGTTAACATTTCTTCAAAACGACAAGGAATATGATACACGTCAGGTTTCACACTAATCATAAAGTAACGTGACATATGCATTTAATTAAAAAGATCACCATCCACAGCGAAATATTCAAACTGAAAGTTGAAATCAACAAATGACATAATAATAGAATCAATAATTCATTACATAACAACATCAATAATCATCATGGTGGTCCTGATTACACATGCTCAGTACATAATGTGATACAAAAAGTGAAAATATGGACTAATGCGGTGTTAGTCTGGGGATCAAACATAATACTTAACACGTTACTATGATAGCTAAAAGATAATACAAAAGTCCTTCAGTCCTATTAGCTGGGAGTAACCCATAAAACTTAATAGGCTATACAGGATAGCTACAAATGATGCATGACTAACTACTGCTGCCAGCCTCAGCTGGTCCATCCTGGGGCTCTGGGTCTCTAGCCTCTAGTGTCGCAATACGTCCAAGCGCTGTAGTCAACCGAGTCTGAAGTGATGTGGTCTGAGCAATCAACGTGGCAACCTGTGCCTCTAGTGTCCTAACATGTGCCTCTATGGCTGCACTCCTCTCCTCAGAACTAGTCCATGCTATACGTAGCATATACAGCCTCTCTATCTATAGCCAAAGCTGTGTGGCGGTGGTATGGTCTATCCCTGTATAGTGAGTTGACCAGGGCTCCTTTGTAAGCTTCGGTCAATCACGTGCCTCCTCAAATCTTTATGTCGAACATCCTCCAGTACCTCTGCCTTAATTGTAGTATCAAGCTTGTCACTCTGCTGCGTGACCCTTCTAAGGCGTCGGTCGTTGCTATCTCCATCATGGCCTCATACAATCTCATCCCAGTTGTCAAACTGCTGTGAGTTGGCCTTGGCTGATGTGGTCTCCGACCACCAGCCGCTGAACTTCTCCCGATCTCGTATCCGGAGCGGGAAGTAGTAAGACAAGCTTCTTCCGAGGCGGCATCTTAGGCCTCGTGGACTATCAAGGTCCTGGTGGGTAATGTGGGGAAGAAGGGAGATGGAAAAGGAGGGGAAAGTGGAGTCGTGGATCAGTAATGAGGGTGGTGATGACAACTGCAGTATCTCATCCGATTCCCGGCTACCCTATAGTCCTAATGGTGCTCCTTGTATCTATAGGGCTAGTTGTGAGTGGTGTGGAATGGGTGGTATGTGAGGATTTCAACAGGTAGTAGTAGTGATTGGTGTAGGTGCGGCAGCATGTCAGCAATGCGTGCCTCCATGGATGCCGACATCGGTGGCTAGGTATGGTCAGTCTCCGTGCCCTACACGACGTTGTCTGGGCAAAGGGGATCATGATCTAGGATGTGGTCTAGGTGTGGGTGCTGACCTCATCAGTCTCAAAATGCCTCTGTCAATCCCCAGCCGGGGAAGAAACAAGGGTCAACAACAGGTATTGCAGAAGAGTCGGCGGTAGTGGGTGCTCTCTCCTCCTCCTCATCCTCCTCGTCCGTCGAATGGCTCCTCATCATCATCTGCATCTTCATCAGCACTGTCAACGCTACTCTCGGTGGGCTCATTCATCTCCATACCCTCAGTCAGCAGGGTAATCAGCAAGCTCCTGCTCGGGAGTCCTCCTCTGGATCAGAATCTGGTACATAGCCCGGTGATAGGGCTATGGTTGAAGCATCAGCGGGTAGAGGCTGGTCCTCCATGGGTGCCTCATCCTCTGAAGGTACTAAGTACTCGGGGTACTCAGGCTCGGGTACATATGGTATCTCTATATGGGGTGATGGTGGGTGCTCAAGACCGGGCACTAGTCGGAGATTGTGGGGATCACTGGCTGCATCATGGGAAGTCCATCGTATCATTACGATTGATCGTGGTACATCTCCATCTGATATCTCCTCGTCGATTCCCCAGGGAAGACTCTCCCTGGTTTCGGAGTCAGTTTAACAGAGGTTGATATGTGACGCGGAATGATGCAGAAGACATGACTGCCTTGAAGATAAGTTAAACTTATATAAGTATATTATATGAGATCTAAGTATAGTATATATGTAGTTATAATATAAACATGTTACATAACATGAAAACATTATAGCATAAACAGCTAATGCAACTCGTTAGTGTATGTGCCCGTGAAAGTTTTTGGTATATGCAGGTACTTGTTTGAAAATGGTTTATAGTCACAAATAAAAACATTTACCTGGTTCTCTATAACCTAGGCTCTTGATGCCAATCTGTAACACCCCCAAAATGGGTCGCAGCGGAATATGGGTTGGAGGATGTTACATCATAGGTCAATAGCACAAGATAAGAGAACGACTTCTATAAGAGTCGTTAAAATTTGATACATTGGATTAAATAGACTTGTTTGTACAATAGCCGACGCGTAATAGTTCTTCCATGAAAAGTAAAGATTTTAAGACATAAAATATTCCTAGAGAATGTAATGCAGTCCAAAACCCCTCTCCCCTACCTCAGTAATGACTCCCAACAATTGGTGACCCCCAATGCTATCCCCCCCAGCGCGCGCGCGCACGCGTCTCACTTATCTCGACCCTTGCGGGCACAACACCCCCCACTGCTTTAAAATGTTCAAATAAAGTTGTGAATTCACAGGTTAGTAAATGTATAAAGTAGGACCACAAGATTTCCTAAAGTAAGACATGTAACACATACAATATCTCAAAAGTAATTACGAGTTGCCTAGTTCATGAACGAAGTCGACATATATGTATGCAATTTAATGCACTAATGTGCCCATGTTGATGTTCAACCGCAACAATCCAAGTTGTTTACGACATTGGTATACGTTCGTTGTTTCAGTACTGTCGAAACAGTATGACGCTACTCACCAGATCGGGGATGTCAATCCCCAATAGATCTATTCATAACATTCGCGCTAGTAATACTAGCAATTGACAGTTCATGAGAGTGGGCATCTAGTGGGTTTTGCTACTTAGGCCAATTTCGTAATATGTTTAAAAGAGTACTTGCGTTCCAAATGTAAACAATGCCATGTTTCTCACCACACCAAAGTTGTAAAATATATGATGTATAAAAAGCGTTGGCTTATGAAACTCACCGTAAGGTGAATGATTGATTATCTAAATCAAATAGAGTGAATCGCCTCGGCTATTTAAATTAACCTAATTAATTATTACGGCCGAATGAGTTTAATGTATTACATTATAATAAAACATCGCATGTGGCATAGCTACAGCCATCCACCTATTAGTTTTATTAATTCTTAAAAGTTAAAACAATAATTAACTCGTACTTTGTTAAATAAACGTGTCGTTGTACTTGTATCGTAAGAATAATATTATTTTCGTTTACAAATGCATCGTTTGTAAAAATTTATGATTTAATAATGATATTTCATTATTTAATTAATTGTTTTTATAAAAGATTGTATAAAAATAAAAGTAATGCGATGCGGTTTATCAACTTCATACCTTTATGTTTCGACTCCGTTTGTACGTTTTTATGTCCATGTCTTTCGTATTAAAATCATTTTATCATAATATCAGTGTGTTGCGAATGTGGATCAGATTGGGCGGTAGTAGTGTTGGCGGATTTCATATATATGATAGATCATAGATCTCATGTGAGTGTCCACTCCTGCACTCTCGCCTCCTCCCCTTCACTGCTCCTCCTGATAACCCCAACTTCAATTATTATAAAAATAATTAATTATAAGTAAATTCCTGTGTCTTTAGTGAGAGGGTAGTGATGGTGCGCGCGCTGAGGCGCGCAGGCTTGGGGTGGTGTAATCGCTTCCGTTATAGTTTCCATTTCTCGAGGATCCTTATGTCTTGATTAGTATTAGATAATTTATCAAATATCGAATTTATAAGATTTAACCTGTTGAACAGTTTAATATTTACTGTTCATAACTGTTAGTTTTTATAAAAATAATTATATACATTTATAAAATACGTAACTTGTTCGTTATAATTCCGTTTTTCGAGTTCTTTATGTCCGTGGATTCGTATTAAGGAAATTTATCAAAATATTATATTTATACAATTTATACCCCTGATGAACAGTAACTTTTACTGTTCATCACAGTTTATAAAACTATTTTTATAAAGTTAATAATATATAACTTGTAAATGTCGTAACTTGTTCGTTATAATTCCGTTTTTCGAGTTCCTACTTGCTCACGAATCCTTGGAAAGAGCTATCTATTTTTATTAAAATATAAATCATAGGGTTTAACTGTTCGAATCCAACAGTTGGTACTTAAATATAAATTAGGTTTTCAATAAATTGTTAGTTTGTAATTATTTTTACCTTAAAGACTTTGCACCATAAAATTCACCAAGTATTTATACGTTATTCCCCATGTAATTTAGTACCACTAATTGTCCATGTCATTTGTCCATATGAAAACATCAAATACTTTATATAATTTAAAAGTGAATCTAGGTGGTGATTAACTAATTGCAACATTATGTTTACAATAGATAATAATTTGAATGAGTAATGAAAAATTTAAAATTGTCCTTATAGAAACTAATATGGTTGATGTAACACATAAGATGTAATACCCAAAATCAAGCCTCCAAATCAAAACTCCTATCAAAGAAAACCCTAAATATGTTTTCTTGATAAATCCTTGTTAAACCCGAATCCAAGCTTCCCAACACCTTGAGTAGTCTTAGGTAGTCTTAGGATGAACACTTGAATGCTTGGAATACCTTGGATGCAAAAGAAAAATGAAACCCTAGAAGACAAAGGTGTGCCGTGGGTTTAAGATGGAAAAGAGGAAGAGTTTGCTTGGATTTTTCTTTTATGAAAGTGTAAGAGTAATAAGGAGTTAGGGCTTGCTTTATGTAGTGATTAGGAAACCATGAAAGTACCTAAATGAAACCATGGGATGTATAAGTGGTAAAAGGACAAGGTCAAAGACCTCTCCTCCTCCCTAGGTGAATCCCACGGCACAAGGACACAAGAGTGTGCCAAGACTTGACAATCTTTAGTAACTTGAGCTTAAGGTACATTATGGTGTAAGGTTTACAAGTTGTAAAGAAGTATTAATAGGATTTAAATGATTTAATTCATGGGAAATTGCCTAGGTCCGGTTCTTAGTTGATATAGGTGAGAAAAATAATTAAATTTTGAGTATTGGGTATAAACGTGGGTATTTGTTTAAGTGTAGATAGGTAAAGGTGCTTCCGGGTACGACCGAAAGTAATTTATTGCGAAACGTAAGCGTTTTACGTAACCAACAAAAATAAATTATGAAAAGTTATAAATTATACTCCTAATAATCATATAACACTTGCTTGATGTCAACTTTAATTTGTTTGATGTCCGTTTACATTGATCATTGATTTTTAGTTTACGCGATTTAACTATAAGATAATAATTAAAAGCGAACGCGTAAAACTCTAAAAATAAATAATGGAATTTATTAAAGTTGAAAATAACCTGAAAATGAGAAATGTTACAGTCTCCACCCGTTAGGAGAGCCTTGTCCCAAGGCTCAAGATGCAACATTCTTCGAGGGTGTGGTTTTTGTGAAGAGGTGCGGATACTTTCCAACTAGAATTAAACAAGAATTAGAAAATACCTTAGCAAAGAAACCCTAATTTTTTTTCTCTTTTTCTTATCCTCTTTTCTCTTGGTCGACCGATTGATGCACTAGGGGGCTTTGGGATTTTATTTTTTTTGTATTTATAAGCCCCTAAACTAATCCTAGATGATTCATTATTAGAGTCCTAGTTTAATTAGGCTTTTATTCCTTTTTTTCTACTAAAATTCGTATTTTACTATTCATCTATAAAAAAAATATTTTTTTTATCTTTTAGTAGTTAATTAGTTACCTTCATATCTTATGTTTTATAAAAACCTAAGATAATTTGGTAAACCATTTTGCTCATTAACTACTTTCTAAAAATAACTTTTCATTTCCAAATTCACTTTTTAAAAATAGAAATTCACATTTCTTTCATATCCTTACTACTAGAACCTAATCTCATCCTAATATTACTAACACATGAATACGTATACGTATAATTACTTACACACAATATGTACACATAGAATACGTAAACGCTCAAAATTCACAAGCCATTTACATATCACTTAAAAGTGAATGAAATGCACTCATGCAACCACCATCACAATCACACCTCAATGAGATTCTCACACTCACTAGGTTGATTCACAAACCTCATAAATCACATATAGAACACATAATATCACACAAACACTTAGCCATACTTATAGAACAGATATTTAGGTCAACACTACGGTTTGACTAACCTGCTCAAGCCACGGTTGTCACAGTATCCCCACCTTGAGAAAATCTCGTCCCGAGATTTAACTACTCGAGGCATTAGCACTATCGACAAACAACTGAGGACACTTAGACCTCATTTGATCCTTGCGTTCCCAAGTAAGCTCAGGACCACGCTTCGAATCCCAACGAACTTTCACTATGCTATCATACTACGCTTTTACTCATGACCTCTCGGTCCACAACAAAGAGTCTTGTCAACCTTAATCTCGACTAACTTCCACAATCCGAATCCAACTGCTAATGAATTTGCTTACCCCCACAAGGGTGCAATTAGCAACACAACAACCCCAAACGAAAAGAA
>BQNB010043838.1:0-7500 GCA_026074375.1 Tanacetum coccineum | reverse complement strand
TTATTAAGCCGTATTGATCACATTTTAATCAATATTCTCCCCCTCAAAAATTGCATATGTGGTGACAATTCTTGACTTATCAAGTGAATTAAAATACAAGTTAATGTACGTTGATCCACTTTTAGACTAACCAAACAATGGGAGAATGGGAAAGCATGCCGAATGAACTAATTATCAAAACTTTATACTCCCCCTCAATAATAGATTAGAGTAAAAACTTGGAGTGGGAGTTTGCTAAGCACATAATTTTAAAATATTTTGAAATTTCTTTTTTTGAAAATATCTTGAAAAATTATGCTCAACAGGAAAATATGTGAGATATATCTAATTTACCTTCATTTTCCTTAGTACTTCTCTCGAGTATTCAAAACTTTAAATGTTTATTTGACTTTGCTCAAGACCGAGAAGATGTGAACTTCCCATTGTTTAAGATAAATGTACATAAATGAACATTTTCCTTTCTTTGAAGACCGAGTCCTAAGTTGACATTTACTTAGAAGTCGTAGAGAGAGAAAAAATTTAAAGAGACATGTTTTGAAAGCATTTGAAACTCTCGCTCGAACTTTATTTATACACCCGTGTTAATATTAATCAACATTTCTAGGTGCATAAATGTTATCGATTTACGAGAGACATGTCGGAGAAGATTATTTTTGGTATTTTTGAAATTTTTTAATTTTGTATTTTGCTTTTATAGGTTTTATAATTTTATATTTTCTTTTTCTTGGTTTTATATTTTTATATTTTGTTTTTTTGATAAATATATACAAAGAATTACTGTGATTTTGCAAGACGTTCAAGCTCCTATGGAGACAAAATGCGCATACCAAGGCGACGAACCAAATAACTAAACCTATCCACTGGAAGGGCTTTGGTAAAGAGGTCGGCCAGTTGGTAATCAGTCTTGACAAAATACAGTTCAATCATACCCTTTTCCACATGATCCTTTATGAAATGGTAGCGGACAACTATGTGTTTGGTTTTTG
Organism: Tanacetum coccineum; assembly: GCA_026074375.1. Classification (NCBI taxonomy): domain Eukaryota; kingdom Viridiplantae; phylum Streptophyta; class Magnoliopsida; order Asterales; family Asteraceae; genus Tanacetum; species Tanacetum coccineum. The sequence continues at coordinate 6,514 of BQNB010043838.1, read as the reverse complement.
AGTGTTGGACCGGGTTGCAGGATATAGCTATGGCTGATTTTGAATCACAATAGATAGGAATCTTGTTGAAGTGAAAGCCATAATTCGTTAATTGTGTCCGCATCCAAAGGACTTAGGCACAGCAAGCGGATAGAGACACATATTCTGCTTTCGCGGTTGACAGCGTCGTACAGTCTTGTTTTCTTCCGAGGACCACTCACAGCTTTCGCCTAAGGATTTGAGTTCTCACCGAAGTACCTTAAACGTGTCTCCTGACATCCCCGCATAATCAACATATGAAAATCCAGTTAGTTCAAAACCATAATCCTTCGTATACCAGAGACCCATATTAACGGTTCCTCGGAGATAACGAAAGATCCTTTTAAACCTCTTTCAGGTGCTATGGTGCAGAGAGTGGGGCTCGGTTGGCTTAGCCTGGTACCGAGCACAAATAAACAATAGGCAAGTATAAATGTGCCCGATCTCTTGACTAAGATACATTAGGACACCAATCATGCTTTGGATATTTTGTTGCATCGATAGAGTCACATTTTTGATAATCAGTCAAGCTTAACTTTTGATCTCCATTTGTGTACCAATAGGATCACAAGTTTCCATTCCATACTTTTTAAGGATTCCTAACACGTAGTTAGACTGGTTTATAAAGATGCCACGGGAGGATTGGTTAACTTGTAAACAAAGGAAAAACGTCATTTCCCCCATCATCGACATTTTGAAGCAGCTTTTTATAAGGTTAGAAAATAATATCTAGGGTTTGTAGAACCAAAGATAATATCATCTACATAGACATGTACCACTAAGATGTCATCGTTGAAGCATCTTATAAAAAATGTTGGATCAATGGTGCCTTTGTAGAAGTGATTCTGAAGGAGAAACTTTGACAATTCGTCGTACCACGCCCTCGGTGCCTGCTTTAGCCCATATAATGCCTTCTTTAGCTTGTAGACATGGCTTGGATGATCAGCATCAGTGAAACCTTCAGGTTGACATACGTACACGTCTTTCTTTAATGAACCATGCAAGAAAGCAGTTTTCAAGTCCATTTGGAATACAGTGAACGATTTATGTGCAACATATGCCAAGAATATCCTGATAGCTTCCATTCTAGCAACCGGAGTGAAGGATTATTCAAAATCTATTCCTTCCCCTTGGCGGTACCCTCTCACAACCAGATGAGTCTTATTTCTGATGATCGTGTTCTCTTCATCACTCTTGTTCTTGAATAACCATTTCAAGGTAAGAGGTTTTACATTGTCTGGAGGAGGAACTAAAACCCAGAAATTAAGCCTTTTGAATTGAAGTAGCTCTTCTTGCATAGATTCAATCCATGAAGGGTCGGTCATAGCCTCTTTGACATTTTTTGGTTCCATAATGCTCACAGTTAATGCGTAAATGCACATGTCACCATATGTGCGCAACTGGTTTCTTGTCAAAACTGGTCGTGAGGGTTCTCCTATCACTTGTTCCAGAGGATGATCCTTAGTCCACGAGTATTCATGAGGGTATGGTTGATAGAAGGTATGCATGTTTGATGGATCCACATATTGAGAAGAGGATAATTCAGGAGAATCCGTGGATTGAGGAGCAAAAGGATTTACAAACGCATTACCATCGACCATAGCATTTGGAACATTGTCAGCAACAATTTCAGGTTGGATTGGTGCTTGATTGTCTTATAGTTGGACATGTTGTTATGGTTCGAGCTCGTCAACATCCTGTAAAGTGTTTGGAGAAGCTGCAGCTTGTAAAGATGAATTTGTTGGAGTTGGTGCGGAGTCTGCTGTTGTTGTAGATGCCGTTGGAGTCTGAAGAACTTGAAGTGCTTGAGCAGCAGGAGTAGTTCTTATAGCAGCTGACGGTTGACCACCAAGATAATCATCGTACATAGCTTGAAACAGTAAATCTAAATCACGTTCAATTGGTTTTTGAGATGTTATTGTTGACGGAGCATAAGTAAGATCGAGTCCAGAACTAATTTATCCTAAAGTCATGCCTTGAAGCCGGGTTTTGAACTGCGTTGTTCCAAAGCCATCGCTGAAAGCTCATCAAATGTCACATTCATGGTCTCCATGATTTTCTTTGTCCTTCGGTTGTAAATTCTGTAAGCACAAGAGTTAGCAGAGTAGCCAATGAAAAATCCAATATCACCTTTTGCACCAAGCTTTCCTAGATCATCACGATCATTCTTGGGATAGCAAAGAGCCCCGAATACATGAAGAAAGGAGATATCAGGTTTTCTGCCATTAATAAGCTCGTATGGTGTTTTGTCAAATCGACGGTGAATGATGGAGCGGTTTTGAGTGTAGCACGCAGTAGCAATTGCTTCAGCCCATAAGAATAACGGAGCACACAAAAAAATCAACATTGTTCTAGCAGCCTCTACTAACGTGCTATTTCTGCGTTCTACAACTCCATTTTGTTGACGTGTTCTGACAGCCAACGTCTAGTGAGAGATGCCAACACTTTTGAAGTATTCTTGAAGTACTTGATTCTTGAATTATGTGCCGTTGTCGGTTCTTACAATGATAACTAGAGCTTGCAGAAGAACTGTAATTTTCATAAGGATGGTTTTGATCTCTTCTGGTGCTTTATCTTTTGATCTAAGAAAGTGTACCCAAGTATAACGAGAGTAATCATCCACTATCACCAGAACATACCGCTTTCCATTGATACTTGTGACTCTCATCGGACCACACAAATCCATATGAAGAAGATGTAAAATCTGCGTTGAATTTGGAACAGGTTTGGGTGGGTGAGAATCCGTTTCCTTTTGCCTTGCTCACATGAAGGACAAAGGTGTTCTTTATGATATTTAAACTTTGGAAGATCAGTGACAAGATCATTTCAGGCAAGGTTATTTATGATGTCAAAATTGAGATAGGAAAGTCGTTGATGCCATAACCAAGATTTGGTAGAAGTAACAAGAGCAATTAGGATTGATTATGTAAAGGTTTGTTGTTCGACTTCCTTTCAACAAATCAACCTCATCGAGATTTTTGACGAAATAGGTATTCCTTCTGAATGCAACCTATAAATCTGAATCACAAAACTGACCAACCGAGAAGAGGGGGTGCCTAAGCATAACCTATAATATCCATAGCAATCAAATATTTCCCATTGAGTTCGCTATAACCAGAAAAGCTAAGCCAACATGATCATTTCCAAAGCGGACAATTCTCAAAAACTTCCAAACAAAATTAATGAGAAGCTTTAAATTTCCGGTCATGTGCTTGGAACAACCCGAGTCGACACACCATAAATTCACTGGATTTAATTATTTTTCCTTTAAAGTCAAAAATTCTTTCAGTTGGTGACCACCTAAGGCAAGGTCTAGGTTTGCTAGGCTTGGGTGTAGCAAGTCTTGCATTGGACCCTGATGTGTTTCAAAAGCTTTAAACTTATATGACTGATTTCACCGACTAATATTATTAAGGAAACACACGGGTAAAAGTATAACCCCCATATATAGTATAGTTCTTTTAGGTAAGACCAGGTCGTCCATAGGGATTTGTGTAGTGTTCAAATAATCAGAAAATAAACTTTAACATTTTTGAAAATAATATTTGGTTTACCAAGTAATAGTGAAAATGACTACTCGGATAGTCGAAAATAATTTATAAGCGATAGTAATGATTATGACCCAAAATATGGAACACATTAATTTAAAAAAGGATTTCTCGTCAGAAAACGTTTTCACAAATTAAATTAATTAACTCAAGACTTATAGTTAGTTTACTAGACCAGATGTGTCACTCAAATGATTCGGTAACTATTATATCAAAACTTATTTTGTTTATCAATTTCTAAAGTGGATTTCTCGGCACAAACAATAAAGATCATAGACAAATCTTTAAAACCATATAGATCATAACGGGTCTTTCGACCTATACCGATATGAGTATATAATCTAAGTTGATAAGCAAAACTGACAAGATAAGATATAACAGGATTGCAATAATAGCTTGAGATTAACAAGATCAAGATCATACCAAACACTTATTCATTATCATAACATCACCGAGTAGTCATGAGAGATTTAGCCTCTCATGGCTATGAGGTTCATAACATAAGATGATTCAACATGAATTTCTATTATTCCAATATACTAAGATGATATTCTTCTTCATTCTTAATTGTTTGATCTTGAATCTTCAAAAGGACATGGTGTTTATGGAGTTTATTGTGTTTTGATTATATGGAATGGAATGGATGGAGATTTGTTGATGAGATGAATGTGGAAGGAAGAGAGGAATGATTTGTGGGATGATTTGAGAGTGAAAATTCGTCCTCTATTTATAGGTTGAAAATGGGTGAAATGTGCGGCTCACTTCTAGAATTGTGCGGCGCACATTGGGTGTTAGTACACTAGCATTCAATTCTTTATTTAATTCTTCATAGCTGGATAGGAAGTGCGACGCACAAAGTATTTTATGCGATGTACTTAGGGTATTAATGCACTTGTTTGACTGAGCTTTAATTACTTCTGACTTTGGGGAGAAGTGCAGCGCACAATGGTAAAGTGCGGCGTACTTGGCATGTTGAAAAGAAGTGCGGTGCACAACTGATAAGTGCGGCGTACTTGCAGACTTTTCAGCTTGAGATTTTATTCTTTTCTTGTATCTTGATTTCCAATATGTGTAAACACTTGAGCTTTATTCCTTTTGATCTTGAGATGTATTTTAGTGAACCTGTACATATTTTATGCTAACAAGTACCAAAAGCTCACGAGAAATGATTAGATATATATAAATAACGCCACCGAAAACATGTATAATTTAGGCGTTATCAAATCCCTCCACACTTAGCTATTGCTTGCCCTCAAGCAATCAAAGCGAGAAAATAAGATCATTTATCGTGATGTGAATAAAATAGATTTATAATTTAAAACAAGTGTTTACTGATTCTTTGATTAAGGCATTAGGACATATATGAGCACCCTTCATAGGAAAAAGTGTTTATTTTTGAATTATACACAAGCATATATGGGTTTTATATTTGGGGGAGAATTCACTCATATGCACTGACTTAATTAGATAGCTACATATGCTGTATAGAAACATAAATGACGATGAGGTGTGAGCACCAGATAAAAATCTCAAAGAGGCAAAATGTGATAATGATGATGGTGAATAACATATACTTGATCTTGTGTGTATGTGACTAACTTTAGCCTCTATATTATGAATATTATTTCTTCTTCAATATAGATATTTTTTTCATCTTTTTCTCTTTTTTTTACCAATACTGTGATAACTAAGGCTGGCACATAGCTTTTTTACTTCTTCATTTGAGCTTGTTTCTCTTTCTTCTTTTGATTTTGGGAACTTCAGCTGAATCTTAGCACTAAAAGCGAGTGCAGCAGATAGATGGATTTCATAAGGTTTTATTTTACTTCTTATCATACGACTTTGTCTATAAATTAACCTCATTGCGGTCTAGTAAATGATGATCAAGCACAAGTTCTATAGCATACTAAATTACCGACACACTCATATATAGTTATCAACCAATACCACTGTTCCAGAAAAAGCGACAAAGACCATATGTACACATCCGTAACGACGGATGATGTATGTGTTTTAATACGTAATATTAATATAACGATGATGAAATTCCTAAACTACCCTTGAGGACAAAGGTAGTAAGAAAAATCACACGATAATATAATACGTAAGAAACCGGTAAATGATTACCGGGTCGTTTTCCCAAAGACTTATGAAATTGAGACCTCGTTTGTTATTTAGACAATGACTTGAATTGGTTCAAACTTTTTGGATTAATTTTCTAAATCTACAATTAAAAACAATTTAAGCAAGCAAGTAAAATTAATGACTAAGCAATTAAAGACAAAAAAAAACAAATAACGGGAATTAAAGAAAACGCGACAAATAAGCAAGAATACTAAAATTAATCCCTAAATGATTTTCTAAACTTTTTCTAATCCTAAATGACTATTTAAAAAGAAAATGCTAAGGAAATTCTAAAACGAGGGTGATTTAAGCTTTAAAACGAAGAAAACGAGAACGGGGATCAAATCCCGTTCTTTAAAAAGTGAACTTTCAAAATATTAACCCTACGAAAGTAAATTTAAAACCTAAGCCTAGAATATGATAAAAGAAAATTTTATAAAAAAGAAAATTATTTTTTTGATTATTTTTCTATTTTTTATGATTTTTTAAAGTTTTTAACAAAATTAATTCATGAAAAATATAAAACTTTAAACTAAAAATCCTAGAAAATTTCTAAAAATAGCTTATGATAAGCAGGATGCAGGAAAAATGAGAAATACTTAAGTACTAAACTCAATAAGCCGGGAAAAATCAAATAAGCATTCGAAATGCTTAATATAACTAAGAATAAAAAAGGGGGTAAAAGGATTTTAAATGCACCTTGAGACGTAAAAGTCCCTGCTCACCCACAATTTCCCCTCTTCCCTTTTTTTTATTTTTCAAAACTTTAAAAAGCAAACTTTTAAATCAGCTAAATATGAAAACTTTTTGTGAAAACAACTTTT
>BQNB010043837.1:1671-41671 GCA_026074375.1 Tanacetum coccineum | reverse complement strand
CAATGCTTGGAGGCTTAGTAGCTAAAGGTACAACATCAATTTCTACTTCCTCTTCATTAGAAACAATTTTCATGAGCTTTTTAATCTTAGCTGCTTCTTGATCATCATCCACTTTAGCTATTTCTTGAACATTATCCACCTTTTGCTTTTTAGTGATCTCTTGTTCCAGCTCAGTGCTTGCTCTCTTTTAACTACCCTCCACCAACTCAGTTCTAAAATCCTCAAACATGTTTACCCTTTTAAAAGCTTTGTCAAACAATTTTTTGATAGAATCAAAGTCTTTAGATTTCAAGTCTTTGTGCTTCCAACCTTCCATGTTCTTAAGGTAAGTAATCATGGTCTTCTTCTGTTGAGTTTTGGTTGGTGGTTTGTTCCTCTTATCCTCTGATCTTTTAGCTGCAAAGTGTTTTCTTCTTTGCTCTAGGAGTTCTTTAAACAATATGGCTTTTTGTTCAATTGTGAACTGCTCTTGTTCATCAGCTTGCAGTCTTTCAGCCAATTCATGATCAGCCTCAATCTTAGCCTGAATATCATCCCATTCTTTAGTCAAGGCAATATTGGCTTTATTATGCTCCCTTGCAAGTCTCTTTTCTTTATCAAATTCAGCTTGCAGTCTTAAAGCAGTTTCTTCATCAAAGCTGATTTGATCTTTCTTCTTCATAGACTTCACAGATTCTATCATTATCCCTTTACCTTTGTCCTGTGATTTTTGTGAAGATAGTTGTGAAGATATTGTTCTTGTTGTTGTAGATTCATCCAGCTCTTGTATAACAACCCCTTTCTGCTTGGGTTTTGTAGTCTTTAAACTTTCAAGTACTTGAGCCAAAGTAATTTCTTCAACAGTTGTAGTAGCAGCACTAACAATTGTTGCAGCACCAACAATACTAACTTTATCACCAGCAACACTAACCTGAGCAGCATCAATAATTAGCTTAGCAGTGTTAATAACTTCAACTACTTCCTCCTCACTAACTTCCTCATCAGCAGAAACATTCATATCATGAACACTAACCAGGGTAATGTCTTCATCAGCATCAATAACATTAATCCTCTCCTGTTTGGATGCATCCTCGCCCAAACTTTCATCATTATCAGAGGATTCAACCCTGGCAGTCAAACCAACTTTGTACAATCTTTTCAGCTTATGAGTTCTTGACCTCTTTTTCTGTTCAAGCTTCTTGACCCTCCTTTTCAAACTAGCAATTTCATTAGCTTGAGTGGTCTTTGTCTTCTCCAAATCAAGAACTCTGTTTTGTAAATTGGTACATAGTTCCATTAATTCGTTAAGTTTCAGTCTATCCTCATCACTTTGAAGTGTGTTACCTCTTGCGAGCAGTGAATCATTGGAATGTTTAGATACACTCTCAAACCTAGTTTGAGCAATTGTATCCCCCATAGTTTCTTGGCACCTGAGTTGCCTTAGATTGGGTCTTATTGATGTTACCGCTGTCATGCTCTGCTTCTAAGCTAGAAACAGTAGTGGCACCCCTCACTAAACTGTCACCTCTCTCCTTATAGACAGCCTCATCTGCTACATGTTCAGTAGGACCACTGGACTGAGGTATCTCAGTGTCCATTATTGTAAGCTCCCTAGGTGTTTGAGTCTTTTAGGGTTGAGATGTTGATGGATGTAAAATGGTGGGTGTGTGTTGGGGATAAATGGGAATTACTGAACCTTCACCCTGTTGAGGTTGGTTTTGTATCACCATTGCTGGAAACAAGGGTGTTACTTTACCAGAAAAACCTTTTCCTACTCTTCTCATATTTCCAAAAATATTTTTAGTGTGACAAGGTGCATTATAAATTCTTTTATGAGTATGCTTCGCAGCAAATTGTTTGTCCAAAAACACTTGTAAAAACCTTGGATACATTAAAAATTTACCATAAAGATTATCTAAGTTTTTAACCATACTATCAAAAATCAATTTTGAAAAATTAAACTTCTGGTTTGTAGCTTCGCAGCAAAGTGTTCTTTGGACTTAGACACTGCATAATAATATGAATTAGAAATTTCCATTGAGGAGAGAAGAATGCTTTATAAAATGTTAGCTTTTTAGAAATTTTCTCATACCCCATCAATGCAAGGTTTTCAAAAATATTAGAATTTAAGAAACAATCAATACCTTCAGCATCTGCTAGTCGAAGAGTTCTCAGTAATGACAATCCTCTTGCCATCTACTAGGGCATGTAACTGTACTTCCCCATTGATAGATTTGGCCACAACAAAAGACCAAAACTGTTCAATACAGGAAACATATATAGTAGGATTAAGCGTTAGTGCATACCTTATAGGGTATGCATAAGAAAATCTACTATCTGCTCAAACCCTTCACTTTCAGCGGGTTTAGACAAGAATGCGACCATGTTATGAGTATCATCAAGCTTTAGGTTCGACATTGTTTTAGATTTTTATAATGGATGATAAAATTGAGTTAGGGTTTGTGATTAGAGAGTATTTGAGAGAATGAAATCGATTAAATGATTGATTGAAATCGATTATAGAAAATATAGTGATTGAAACCCTTAATCAAAATATTTATGAAAAATACCCTCAACAACATTAACGTTCATCTGGCAGTACTAAGTTATGCCTGGCAGCATTAACTTTATGTCAGCAGTAGTAAGTAACCCAGCAGTACTGCTACTTTGAGTTCGATCTATCCGGACATAGCGTAATTTTTTGTTCTCGATGTGAAACGATATTCGTACAGTAGCATATTTTTAGATGATTTGAATCTCAATGCTTCCCGTTTAAGGGGAAGAATCATGGCTCTAATTGGAGATTAATTAAGAGGTGGTTATGAAGAAGAATCGAATATTACTTATTTTGATGTTCGTAGTTGAGTTCACAGGTGCGTTTCCTTATCATATCTAAACTAGTGGTTGGCTTTTAAGATAACTTGTTCCTGCTACAAAATGGTGTGACGAAGACTTGACATCTAGCAAGGGTGTGGTGGATTTTCTTATGGTGCTTAATGCTCACAACTGCTATCACTTAAGGAGTTACGTTGTTGTGCCTCAGTGTCTCAAAAGATGGAGTATTTTGTCAAGAGGTTGCGTCTTACTTATATTTCCTTAGAGTTTACTTATAATATCGACGACACGATCGGGGTGGATAGTGCAAGACCATAAGAAACAAGGTTTGGGAAATTCAACTCTTCAACACATTTGTTATACTCAGTTTTCTTCATTAGTAATCCTTACATAGAGCCTAAGCGTTCGAGATTCAAGAGATGGTAAACTATAAGGGTTTCAGGGAAGCTTATTGTTTAATTGTTTAAACCATCTACATTACCACTTGAGGGAAGTGTTTACAAGTTGCTTATCTAACTGAAGACCCCTATTGAGATTACAAAAGGGAATAAGACTACAAGAGATATAAAGTTTGACAACTTGGTATGTGTGAACATGTTCAAGAAGATCTTAAAGTAAGGGAAGTATGTTTTCCATTCAGGGTGATGAATAAATCTCCAACTTCAGGGTAAGCTTAGCATTATGATAAGTTCATGCAAGAACATTGTTCTGTTTGTCATCAATCATAGGGGAAGATTTGTTAGGAATTATAGATTTGATGAACAAAAGAACAAAAGTAATGAAACAAGAAGGACTTATCGACCCAGATTGGAAGTTTACTAGATGTAACTTAAAAAGGACTTAATGATTGGGAAGTTACAAGGATGTAACTTAATATGGACGTATGATAATTATAGCATTAATGTGTTGAATTAGAATTTCCTTTGTAACTCTTATTGTCTCTATTATATTAAGAGACATAGACTCATAGGGTTTAAATCCATCCATAGCAAACACAGACTTCTCTAATGAGGTCTGATTAAAAAGTGTGTGGGCTTTGTATATTAGTATAAGTTAGTTATAGTTAGTACAACATAGTAGTTGGTGGTAAGCCCTGTTATAGGTGGGGTAAATAGGAATCGTTCAAATTGAAAAAACCTTGTTCAATACAATTGTGTTTGTTTAATTCCCGCTGTGCCATAATAGTTACCAATTGTTATTGGTAACACCGATCTAGATAGTTAAAACGATCTTTACCGAAATAAAGTGTTACTCTACCAGAAAAACCTTTGCCTACCCTTCTCATATTTCCAAAAATCATTTTAGTGTGAAGGTGCAATATAAATTCTCATTTGAGTGGCAGCACCATCAAGTTGTTGATCCAAAAATAACTTTGTACAAACCCATGGGATACATCAAAAATTTGCCAAACAAATATCCAAGTTCTAATCATAACAATCAAAATGCAGTAAAAAAGTTAAAATTTTTAATATGTAGCTAAGCAGATAATGCGATGCCAAGTACTACTAAAATTATTGCCATGCAGTAGTCTTTGGACTTAGACACTTAAATAGTATGAATTAAAAATTTCCATTATGGGGAAAAGAATGGTTTATAAAAGGTTAGTTTTTGTGAAATTTTCTCATACCCCATCAATGTAAGTTGTAACACCCCCCAAAATGCGTGTCGCAGCGGAAGTACGTCCGGGGGAGTTACTTCATAATACACAACGCTAGATACAAGAGAACGACCTCTAAATGTGTCGTTTGAAAAAATAAATCTCGTTGATTTCCTTGAAAATGAATCTAAACATTGAGTCCCATAATTGCATCACCATGAAAAACTTGAATGTATAGACTCCAATGCACTTCAAGTAAGCCAAGTATCTATATCACCTGAGAAAAACATGCTTAAAATGGTCAACATAAAGTGGTGTGAGATCTAGGTTAAGTTTAGAATATGAAGTAAGTTTCAAATGAATTATTTTGTCCACAGATCCATGTAAAAATCCCAAAGATTTATAAAGAATGCACGACACATTTTATGTCACCAAAAGTACCAATCTTATCCCAAAGATTTATAAAGAATGCATGATCAATTTAATGTCACCAAAAGTACCAATCTTATCCCAAAGATTTATAAAGAATGCATGACCAATTTAATGTCACCAAAATATTTCAAGTATGTATTGCCACTTTATTCAAGGCACAGTAAATATCCATGTGAGTATAAAACAATGATTACAATTACTCTAAGTTCATGAAACCGATGCACTAATATAACAGATAAGAAGTATTTTATATGTGAAGTATTTGATCGGCCTATAGGCCCAACCAATCGTAATCCGACATGTTATAACGTTCGTTTGCCCAGTGATAGCTAATCACCCGAACGGGGATTGTCAATCCCGAATAGATCTATTTTATAACATTCGCGTAGACAACATGCTATAACGTTCGTTTGCCCAGTGATAGCTAATCACCCGAACGGGGATCACACCCGAATAGATCTATTTCATAACATTCGCGCTCACCCTCCAAGTGATTTACAGTTCATGAAGCTGTGACGTAGACTTATATATACCCATCACAGGTGTCCCCTCCAAGAACACCCGGGCAGTGATTTAAAGAATATATACTCCCATTACTGGTGTCCCCTCCAAGAACACCCAGGCAGTAAAGTAAAAATATTACGTAACCATATAACCACCCGGTGTCCCCGTCCAAGAACACCCGGTAGTTACATTTTTGTCCTCCATTTCAATCCGCTTAAGCAAACCGTACTCCTTTTTCAAAAGGTAAAATATGCATATCGTGACCAAAAAATGAGTCAAGAATGTATCCCATAGCGAGCTTATTAAAAAAATGGGGAGTATGGGTAAAAACCCAATTTACATATCAACCATGTAAATGCATTTGTAAACGAGCATGTCTCACCCCAAAATATATGTAAAACCAGTAAAACATGGGGCTATAAACTCACAATATCTTTTAAAAACAATCACGTTGTTATAAGATAACCGAGTAAGTATAAGAGTTTGTAGACAAGCATGTATCCCCCTCGCGGGTTTATAATCATTCAAAAGATTGAAAAGCGAGGTTATGAAACTCACCTCAATGATGTAGAACGATTGACAGATATGCATCTAATATGCTCAACACGAACGGAAGACGAAGCGACTCGATCAAGAAGTTGCAACTAATCTTAACGCCTAGTTCCCTTTAGCCTAGGATAATGTATTTAGGTTTCCCAATGAATGGTTACATCAACGCGACACGTTGATAAAGATTTAGATTTAAAGTTGTAATAGTTTGGTGGTTGGTTAAATAATTAAATTGAAAAGTAAACGCAAAGTACGTAATATATTCTTTATATATTACATATGAAAAATAAGCCTTTATATAATTCATACCGTGAATTATGTAACAAAGACAACAATCCAAAGATTACTGAAAAGTATATAATACCTTGCAGGTATTATATAATAAGTGTGAGTAGTTAATTAAACCAATTATTTTGACACCAATTTATTTAATAAAAAGACTTTGAATAAAAGTAGACACATGTCTTAACGTTATGAATTTTTATCAACCGTGTTTTAACAGTTATATAGCCATTATAAAAGAATTGAGTTAGTGTGTGAGATTGGGGAGGGGGGGGGGGGGGGGGGGAGGGAGGGGGGGGGGATAAATTTATGGAGGTTTTGTTTCTTTTCTTCGACGGGTATCTTCTAAACAGCTGTCCATTATACAAGTATAGTTTTTTCGTTCGCTTATCCGGTTATTGTATGATACAAATTATTATCTCTTTAAAATATAATTTAGTCCCTTTTATCGGTTTCTAAAATAATATAAACTTTAGTAAAGCATTACTAAATATAAAAATTTATATAAGTTTCGCCATGACATTTCTGTTTATAAAACGTTTCCCATATACGCAAAACTCAACGTTTTCTATATTCGTAAAACTTAATGTTTTTCCACTTTCCAAATAAAACGTTGCAATATCCTCATGTTTAAAATATATATATCTAAACTAAACCAAAATAATAATTACCATATTTATTTAACCGATTAGCCACCATTATATATATCCGGTTTTAATATTTATTAAAACTTTATGTTATTTTTATTTGTTGTTTCATATGAACCCAACGAACCCTTGTTGTTTCGCTAAACCAAACGCCCTTTTTGTTGTCTTCTCTAAACCCAAACGCACCCCTTGGTTCTTATGTTAAACCCAAAACAGCCCCCCTTGTGTAAATTTCCCCCCAAACCAAACGCCCCTTTACTCATATTTGGCCAAACCAAGACACGCCCTTGCGTGTTTCTCTGCTATAAACAAACCACCCTTATTGTTTTTTTCTGCTCACACCAAAACTTAATCCCTTATGTGGTTTTCCATTATGCCAAAAACTACCCATTCATATTAATAACCAAAAACACCCCCCCTAGCTGCTAACACTAACCCACCCACCTAATCTGTTGTAAACAGCCAACCGCACCCTAATGCAAGCCAAACGCAGCCTAGCTGCTGACCCGAATCTAAACGCACCCATGTAACCGTGAAAACCAAACCCAACGCTCCCTATGGTGCATAACACAACCAAACGCGGCCCTTTGGTGCTTCCATAAAACAAACGCACCCTTTTCGGGTGGTGGTGACTGCCAAACGCACCCTCGTGGTGGTGGCAGCCACCCAAACCCAACCCGAACACACCTTAGGTGCTAATACCAAACCAGCCGCACCCCTTTTTGGGGTGGCTGTCCAAAACAAACGCACCCTAGCCGGTGCGGTGAACAGTAACCGAACGCACCCCTCCCCCTTTGGTGCATATAAAAAAAACCAACCGGAACAGAACACCCTTGTGGCTGCGCCGCGGTGATGATGGCGGTGGCGTGGCAGGGCTGCGTGGGACGCCAGCCGGAGGGGAAGGAAAATGGCGCGTTAGGAGTGGAGGCGATGGAGGCATATGGCAGCGACGCGAGTGGTTGGTGAGGAGTTATGGTGACAGCAGCGGCGGCAGCCAAATGGCGGCCGGAGGAGGGATGGCGACGCGTGGAGCGTGTTGGTATGGGGAATCGGGTAGATGCCGAAGTGGGGGAAGTATTTTTGTGTATTGGCCGGAAATTTTCCGATGGCCGAACGACCGCTGCGGCGGTAAGTGGCCGGCGGCGGGGCTGTGGTGGTGGCTGCCGATTTGGGGGATAGGAGATGGAGTGGGCGATGTGTATGTGTGTGTATATATGAAATGGAATGATATAAAAATTTTTTTATATATAATAAAGTTTAAAAAAGTGCAAGCCAAGTAGTTGAGGGGTCAATTGTGTAATTTTTTTTTATTTATAGTTTTGATAAAAACGGTTCGGGACTCGTTTGAATCACTTAACGGATGATTCAAATCTCGAAACTTGCGCCATTATTTTCCAAATTATTTTTCTGATAAAAATGAGTATTTATTTGATAATATTTCATAAATATTTTTATAACATTTATAAAAATGTTCATTATTTATTTAGTGAACCGGTATACACGCCTCGTCCGAATAAAATAAAATAAATTTCTAACCCATATATTCGCGTTATCAACAAACGTTTTCGAGTAAAATGATGACTAATTTATTAAACATTTTTTTTATAAAAATGTTAATTAAATATAATTTAATTATTTTCCCGTTTCTAAATCTTGCGAGGGCATTTCAGTCACTTTCTGACCGTTTTCGGGTCTCGGTCAAAACTAAAAAGTTGTCAGGAATGTCGTTTTACATTAAATTGCTTTAGAGTCCAAATAATGAAAACGTGATTTAGCGTGTCGTTTTTGATAAGTCAGCTTATAAATTACATATATTCTCGTTTTCTTTTCAAATAAATTTGAAAACTAAATTCGTAAGGAAAGATAAATAATAATAATTATAATTTATTATTTAAATATTTTTCGGAAATTTACCGGTTACGCGGTAATTCACTTCCAGGTGACCGTAAAAAGTCAAAAAGTCAAAAAGTCAAGTCAAACCCAAAAAGTCAAAGGGTAAAATCGTCATTCGAAATTTCAAAAATTCTCAGATGTTACATAAGTTGTTCAAAAATGAGAGAATTTGGTAAACAATCAACACCTTCCTCATATAATGCTAGTATGAAGATCTCTGTTCTAACGAAATGCTTCAGTATGATAATTAACTTCTTGCCATCTTACTAGGGGCATGTAACAGTACTTCCCATTGATAGTTTTGACCTTAACAGTAGAACCAGAACTGTTCAATGCAAAAATATATATAGTATGAATTGATCGTTAATGCATACCATATAGGTGTTGCATTCAAATATCCACAATTTGTTCAAAACCCATCACTCGTCTGTGGGTTAGACAAATGCAACCATATTAATAGTACAACAACTTTAGAGTCGTCATTTATGTTGGGTTTTGATAATGGATGATAAAATAGGAGTGTAGAGGTTTGTAGTTAGAGAGTATTTGAAAGAGTGAAATTGATTAAAGGATCGATTGAAACCCTTAATCGAAGTATTTATGATAGTAACTTAGCAGTAGTAGGTTATGCCTAGCAGCATCAACTTTATGCCTAGCAGCATTAACTTTGAGTCACCAGCATTAACTCCAATTCCATTCCAAACAGCATATCCATCATCAAGCTAACACTTTTCTTTGCTTATCCTGCAAAATGTTAGTCCAAAAACCAAGAAAATACAAGCCATAACAAATTTCACAATTATCACAGTATTAATTATACCTAAAAGTATTAAGTATAACTAGTAGTAGAAACTCAGCAGTATTAAATATAACTAGCAGCACAAATTATACTTAATAGCAAAAACTTTTAGTGACATGAATAACAGTACTAATTCATACAAAACTCTAAAAAGAGATAAAAGACTTTAAAGATTTAGCATTCCAATACTAGCAATTAAATATTGAAATCTACTTACATCAAAAGCTTTTGTAAGCAAATCTGCAACATTCTTGTCAGTATGGATTTTGACCATTTGAATCAATTTCTTTTCATTGCAATCTCTAATAAAGTGATGTCTAATCTCTACATGCTTTGTTTTTTTAATGAAAAACATGATTTTTAATTATGCAAGTAGTACTGTTATTATCAATAAAGATTTTGGTATGCATAAAATTGTACCCATAATCAAGTAGTTGATTCTGAATCCAAAGCACTTGTCCACAACAACTTGAAGCAGCCACATACTCAGCTTCTGTTGTGGAATTTGCAACCACTGTCTGTTTCTTGCACTGCCATGATATTAATCTACATCCAAGGAATTGACAACCTCCTGTTGTAGACTTCCTATCTAAGCTTGCTCCAGCATAATCACTATCAGTGTATGCTACCAAATCAAAAGGATAATCTTTTAGATACCAAAGGCCCAATTTTGGTTGACCTTTTAAGTACCTAAAAATCCTTTTCACAACATGAAGATGTGAAACCTTTGGATTGACTTGGTATCTAGCACAGGCACACACTGCAAACATGATGTCAGGTCTTGAAGATGTAAGATACATCAATGAACCAATCATTGACCTATACATATGAACATCCACTTCTTCACCATCTTCATCCTTTGAGCAAAGGCTTTTGAGTTTCCATTGGTGTGCTTACAGTCTTGATTTCTATAAACCCAAACTTCTTAAAAATTTCTGTAACATATTTATCTTGACTAATAAATATGCCATCCTTCTTCTGCTGTACTTGTAATCCCAAGAAGAATGTAAGTTCTCCCATAGAACTTATTTGAAATTTCTCATGCGTCAACTTCTCAAATGCAATGCATAGCTCCTTCTTTGTTGAACCAAAAATGATATCATCCACATAAACTTGAACTAGCAAGATATCACCTTTGTACCTTTTGATGAATAAGGTCTTGTCAATTTTCCCTCTTTAAAATCCATTGTCCAACAGATATGTTGACAAGGTTTCATACCAAGCTCTAGGAGCTTGATGTAGTCCATATAGTGCTTTTTTAACCTTGTATACTCTATTAGGAAAGTCTGGGTCTTGAAATCCTGGTGGTTGACATACATACACCTCTTCTTCAATCTTTCCATAAAGAAAAGCACTTTTTACATCCATTTGATACGCCACAAAATATTTAAATGAAGCATAAGCTAAAAATAGCCCAATTGCTTTAATTCTTGCAACAGGGGCAAAGAATTCATCATACTCAATCCCTTTTTCTTGTGTGTACCCTTGAGCAACCAATCTTGCCTTATTCCTTATCATAATTCCCCTTTTATCCTTTTTATTCCCGAAGACCCATTTAGTACCTATAGCTCTTTTTCCATTTGGTAAATCCACTAAACTCCAAACTTCTTGTAACTTGAACTGTAGAAGCTCTTCCTGCATAGCTTCTATCCAGCTTAGATCCATCAATACATGAATTACCTTTTTAGGTTCTTCCTGTGATAAAAAGCAAGCAAACAAGCAGTTTTGAAGGTCTTTATGGTTTGTTCTTTGTTGAATAGAACTAACAAACCAATGTTCCTCCAAATTCTTTGATATCCTTCTTGTTTGTGTAGCTGATTGAAAATCTTCAATCACTTGATCAAGAGCATGATCTTTATGAATTCTTGTAGTTGGATTAGGACTGACTTGGATTGCTGTATCCAAATTGGTCATGTCAGCCTCTGCACCATCATCTTCATCATTTGAGAGGTCAAATATGCTATAATCTTCTAAAGCATGCATTTTTAGATCAACTAGAAGTTCAATGCTTGTTTTTCCACCAACAAAATTAACTTCTATGCTAGCAGTATTAACAGTTGAACTAACAATATTAACATTGTTAGTGCTGTTTCCATCACTAGCAGTATTGACACTGTTAGTGTTGTTAACATTATTGGATCTTCATCAACCTGTATTTCCTAACATCAATGAGTTTGAATCCATCATCACGAGAACTCTTTGGATCTTGGGAAAATGGTGGATCAACAGTCCATAATGGTAGGAAAATGTAATCCTTGATAGGTTTTGTCTCCTTTCTAGCTTGACCTGCATTATCACTTGCTTTTGTACCTGCAAAACCATTAGACTGTGTACATGCAACAATTGGCTCATAATTTATTGTTCTTGTTAGTGCATCAATATCAAATAGCCAATCTGGTCCACTACCTACAACATTAGGTGTACTCTCACTAAACCTAATATGCAAGTTTTCTTCCACTATCCTTGTTTTACCATTGAATACTCTAAAGCTTTACTATTCAAAGATACCCAACAAAAGAAACCTTTCATCAGCCCTACCATCAAATTTGCCTAAGGTGAACTAATGGTATTAAAATGGGTAACAGGACACCCAAACTGGTCTTAAAAACTTCAAGTTGGGTGGTCTACATGAAAAGTCACAAGGGGTCTTGTTTTATGAAAGCTTAACTACTAACACTCTATTGCAATAGCAAGCAGTAATTAAACTGCTTTTTGGCCCAAAAAGTAGTTGGCAACTTAGAATCAGCTAGCATAGTCCTAGCAGCCTCAATTAGTGTCCTATTCCTCCTCTCAGCAACTCCATTTTGTTAAGGAGTTCTAGCTACACTAAATTGTCTTAAAATACCTCAAGTCATAAAAACTGATATCATTTCTCGTATTTATTAAAACTCAGTCCCATTATAACATCTAATCACTTTAACCGTTGTGATCTTACTAGATTTTCTATCTCCTAGTTATAAAGGACTAGAATGTCACTAGTCTCATCCGTTGAGTAGCTAAAAAAAACCCATGTAAACCTACTGTAATCATCTGTGACAACTAGGCAATACATTTTCTTCTTATGGTTTTACAAATTGGACAAACAGTCTATATCAACAAATATAAAGAAGACTAAGGAGTTCTCTATTTTTGACTTACAGAGGCTCTGTTCGCTTTCCCTTTGACTAAGCAACACAGTTGATCATTTTTGTTTGGAATTATGCTAATCCGACTTAGTACCAAGTTAGTATTATATTAGTTAGCGTACGATAGTTGTAATTATACTGAGAAATACAAATATAGTTAGTACTGATCAGAGTTAGTACTGATAGTAAAAAATAATTAGTACCGTGTTTAAAGAGATACCATTAGATAGTTAATGGAAAAGATATGCATTATCTTTTTACGCGTTTTGTAAGTCTGTAGGGTTTATCCTTGGTTCTATAAAAGGAACGCCTACGGCATTAGAGAAGATAGATCTCATATACTAACATATCTCAATAAGTAGTAAATCTGGAATCATTTAAGCGAAATAATACAAAGTTTAGTTATCAATATCATTTTCTTCTTAGCATATAAGTTCAGTTTTCCGCATACCTAAAGGTATTATAGTTAAGTGTTTCTCTGTAGTTTGTGTGGATCTATCCATATTGGCTACAACCCTTAACAAGGTAGAAAGATCTATATTCAAAGGGATCTACAAGTGGTATCAGAGCCTGTAGAGAAACTCTGAGTAAGAAGAACAAAAGACAAGTTGATAAACACTATCTATACAAAGCTATTCAATGGCTGGATCAGAAGATGATATTCCACCACCACCACCACCACCATCATAAACACCAACACAACAAACCCCTCACACTGTTTCAACCATCAAACTTCGTATTCTCAAGAAGGGAGAATATGACATATGGGCCATGAAAATGGAACATTATTTGACCCATACAGACTATCCTATCTGGGAAGTTATTCAAAGAGGAAATGGTCCCGTGAGTGTCTCAACTAATACAAATGGTTTAATAAAGGTTCTGCCTCCCAAGACTGCAGAAGAAATTTTAGCCAGAGAAAGAGATAGAAAAGCAAGGACCACTTTGCTTATGGCTTTACCAGAAGATCATCTTGCTAAATTTCATAAAATGACTGATGCTAAAGAAATGTGGGAAGCTATCAAATCTAGATTTGGTGGAAATGATAAATCAAAGAAGATGCAGAAGTATATTCTAAAGCAACAGTTTGAAGGCTTCTTTGTATCAAACTTAGAAGGGCTACATAAAGGCTATGATAGGTTTCAGAGTCTTCTGAGTCAACTATAGATTCATGGTGCAGGTGTCTCTACTGAATATGCAAATCAGAAATTCCTTTGGTCTCTACCTTCTGCCTGGTCTCAAGTTTCCTTCTAATCATATAGGACCCGCAAACCAGAGTGGACGTCCTCATTTTGATGATCTGTATAATAATCTTAGAGTCTTTGAGTTTGATGTTAAAGGCTCTACTGCATCATCCTCTAGCACGCAAAATGTGACATTTGTTTTAGAGAACACTAGCAGTACTAATGATGTTAGTACCGCTTATGGTGTTTCTAATTCTTCTGGTCATAACTCACAATATGAACATCCTTCATCATACTCCTTCTTGAAAATCAATCCAGTTGCCTACAATTGGATCATGAAGATCTAAAACAGCTTGATGAGTTTGATTTTGAAGAAATGGACTTGAAATGGCAGGTGGCCATAATTTCAATGAGAATGAAAAAGTTCTACAAAAAGACAGGTAGAAAGCTACAATTTGATGCCAAGAAACTGGTTGGTTTTGACAAAACCAAATTCGTGTGCTATAGTTGTCACAAGACCGGGCATTTTGTTAGAGAGTGCAGATTCAAGGGGAATCAAGATAGTAGGAGGAGAGATGCTTGGAACACTGGGAATAAGGATAAAGAAAATAGGAAGAGATCTGGTAAACAGGAGGACTCTAAAGCTTCGGTGACTCTTGATGGAGAAGGTGTTGATTGGACCAGTCACTCAGAAGATGAACAAGAGAACTATGCTTTGATGGCTTGCAGCAGTTCAGGCTCAGACACAGAGGTAACTTCTTGTTCAAAAGAATGTAAAGAGTCTTATGATAAACTTAAAAAATTGGATGATGAATAGAGGGAACAACTTAGAGATGCCAGTATAGAAATACATGCATATACTCAAGCTTTAAAGAAAGTTAAAGCACAATTAGTTGCTCATAAACAAAGTCAACTTTGGTATGAGGAAAAGATAAGGTTTATGAAAATTGACCGATATGAATAAAACTGATGCCTTACATACCATAAGAAACTAGTGGCATAAGCTGATAAAGAAAAAAAAGAATTAAAAGCAAAAGTAGAAAAATGGCACAACTCTTCTAAAATCTTAATATTTTTGCTAAATAGGTCTCAGATTTATGCTAGGGATAATGCTGGACTTGGGTATGGGATCAATTGAAAAAGGGGTTTTAATTATGAAAAAGAAGTTTTCCAAAGTTGTTTGTCAGTAAAGACAAGTGAGATAGAAGATAGTTATGTGAATGATAGAATTGCAGAGGATGCATGACATTTTCCCCCCCCAATGACAGGGATCTACATCTTCTGGACCTGATAAAGAAATAGATACTCACAATTTACATATGGTCCAAAGCAATCTAAACCTAGTGAATCTGATGCTAGGAGCAGTGACTTTAATACTTGTGAATCCAATTGTAGTCAAGAAACACATGAATCTATGCCTGAACCAGTTGTCAATGAACCCGAAGTAGTAAGTCAACCTAAAGTTTGGTTTGATGCTCCTATCATTGAGGAGTATTAATCAGATAGTGAAGATGAACAAGTGTCGCACCCATAAAAGAACAGGAAACACCTAGTTTGCTTTTTATTAATACTGTTAAGCATGTAAAAACTCCTAGGCAAACTGTTAAAGAACAAAACACATGTAGTCAGAGTCCTAAACCAACCGACAAAAAGGATTGTAGTAGTTTTAAATGGCTAAAAAACTGTTTGGGATATGGTTTTACCAAAAAGCAATTTTTGTATGTGGAAGTTTTAGCCTCTTTATTAGAAATTGTTGATTTCCATGAGGAAAATGATGGCTAAACAAGCTGAATTAAACAATAGCGAGAGGAAGGGTTCCTGGTCAAAGGAGATTAGGCCAGTATAGGAACAATGTCAAAGAGTGAAGTCTCAAAACCAATTTGTTCCAAAAGCATACAAACTAACTGGCAAGATTCAATTTAATCTACTAGAACTACGGTACTCAACACAGTTAATACTCAAGAACTACGTAACTAACACGTAATACTGCTTGACATAAATTTTAACAATAGGTAGTACCAACAATGCTTCTAGAAAGTTAATACTGTTAAGCCTATTGTGAATAATGCTAGACTAAAAGCTGGTTTTCATAAAACTCTTTCACTTTAAGAAACCATTTAATATACAACAACACCGTAGAACTAATTTTATTTATAATCAAAAAATTAATACTGCCTGAGGTAAATGCATTTAGTGCTGTTAGAGGGAAAAAGGAAAACTGCTTTTTAAGCCCTCAGCAGTTTAATTGGAGACACAAAATACATTACTGAAACAAAGGTCTCCAAAAGAAAGGTGGAGTCAAGATCTAAAACTGTGTTCCTTTCAAAGTATCCACAAGGCACACCTAGCCCAAAAAGTCTTGGTCCCTAAGAGAAACGTAATCTCTCTTATTTAATGTGCAGGATTATCACAAAGAGATTTTACAGAACAAAGGATTGGATGAAGGGATGTTCCAGGCACATGACTGAAACAAGGCCTACCTTGCTGAATATAAGACTTTAATGGTGTCCCTTGTTGCTTTTTGGAAGGAAGTAAAGGACCATAACTGGTAAATGGTAAAAATAAAAACAGAAAGTTTTATTTTGAGCGGATGTGTGGCTTTGTGAAAGAACTACATCATTCAATCTCTTTTCTGTGTCACAGATTGTGGTGACAAGAATACAAGGTTCTCTACAGACAACTGAATGTTTTTTGGTGTTGTCCTCTGAGAAAATTAAGTTACCTAGATGAAAAATCAAGTATTACTTAGATTCCCTAGACAACATAATATTATAGTTTCAATAGAGAACATTGACCTTCTGAAGGTTTAGCCTATTTAGTGAAATGCCACAATGATAATCAAACACAATATCATAAAGAGGTTGGTCATGTTAACTTTTAAAAACTTAAACAAACTGTGAAGGGATAAAAAAAAAAACCTTGTAAAGGAGGTTTTACCTTCAAAGAATATTCAAAATGACCACACTTGGTGTTGCTTGACGAAAGGAAAGCCGCACAAGTCCTCATGAAGGCCAAATCAGTGACTCTATTAGTCTGCACTTATATCTTCTACATATGGAGTTACTTTGACCTACATCTGTAAGGAGCTTAAACCATAAGACTTATTGCCTGTTATCAACTGATGATATTTATCAGTTTTTGGTGTTCTTCTTAAGAACTAAGGATGAAACTAGTGGAATCCTTAAGGACTTTATAAGACAAATTCATAACCAATTAAATCAAAAAGTTAAAACTATTAGATGTGATAATGGTACTGAATTTAAGAACAAAATTTTTATTAAATTCTGTGGGTCAAAAGGGTCAAGAGGTAATACAATACTAGCAAAGACTCCATAACAAAATAGAGTTGTTAAATGAGAAAGAACATGAAACCTATATTGGAGGGCTGCTAGAAACTATCTAGCAGATTTTATTTTTACTAACACTTTTAAGGCTAACGCAGTTTTAGTACTGCTTGTTATGTCCTTAATAGGGTATTAGTGACCAAGCCTCAAAATAAGACACCTTATGAACTTATAACTGGTAAAATACCAATCATAAGCTATATAAGACCTTTTGGGTGCCATGTGACCATCTTGAATACCATTGACCACCTGGGCAAGTTTGATGGGAAATCAGATGAAGGATTTTTAGTAGGGTATTCTCTACAAAGCAAGGCTTTTAGGGTATATAATTTAGAAACCAAGAGAGTTGAAGAAAACCTGCACATAACCTTTTTAGAAAATAAACCAAATGTTGCAGGGAAGGGACCAACTTGGCTGTTTGATCTTGATTATTTAACTGATTCAATGAATTATCAACCTGTGAGATCAGAGAATCAAGCTAACAAACATGCAGGTCTAAAAGAAGCTAATCATAGTGTAGGTACAGAAGATAATATTGATGCAGGAAATTCTGAAATAGAAGCTGAATCTGCTCAGGACTACTTTGTACTGCCAATATGGTCTTCTTATACTTCAACAGTCAAGAGCTCAAAAGTAAAGAATGCAGGTGAAGAACCTAACAAAAATCCTGATTTTAAGACAGATGAGAAGCCAGTAGATAAGGAGGTCCAAGTCTTTTTGGATGAGATTGAAAGGCTTAAAAGATAAGAACAGGATGCTAATGATGCAGCTAAAGCTCTCAGAAAGGAGTTTGCTAAAGATACTAAGGATTTGCTTCTTCAAGCAGGAGCTGCTAAAGCTAGTAGTACTAACACAGTTAATACTGCTAGCACACCAGTTAGTACTGCTAGTCCTTATGGTGGACTATCCTTCACTGATACGGACAAGAAATGATCTGAAATACCTACGTCTTGAGGATATGTATGACGTTTCCTCGCTGATGGTATTTGTACGCCATAGCATCTTATGATGATGAGGGTGCAGTGGCTGACTTCACAAATTTAGAAACTATTGTGAATGTTAATCCTATTCCCACATCAAGGATTAACTCTATTCATCCTTCGACTTTAATTCTTGGAGATCCAAACTCAGCAGTTCAAACAAGGAGCAAAGTGACCAAAAGTTCTGGAGCTCATGCTTTTGTAAGTTATATTCAAAAGCAAAGAAGAAATAATCATAAGGACTTCCAGCATTGTTTATTTGCTTGTTTCTTGTCTCAAAATGAACCCAAGAAGATATCTGAAGCACTTGAAGATGAAAGTTGGGTTGATGCTATGCAGGAAGAACTACTACAATTCAAGATTCAGAAAGTTTGGATTCTTATAGATTTGCCTTATGAAGAAGGCTATTGAACAAAATGGGTTTACAGAACACGAAGATGAAAGAGTGTTGTGGTTAGTAATTATGGCAAGGTTGGTTCTCAGTGGACATAGCAAGAAGAAGATAATTATGATGAGGTTTTCTCCTGTGCTAGGATTGAAGCCATTAGATCTTTTTAGCCTTTGCTTCTTACATTGGGATTCATATCTAATCAGTTGATGTGAAAATGCAGTCCTGTAGGGAAAAATTGATGATGAGGTATATTTGGCGCAACCTCCAGGTTTTATAGATCCTAGTATCCTCAGAAAGTCTATAAAGTAGTGAAAGCTCTCTATGGTTTACACCAAGCTCCCAAAGCCTGGTATGCTACTTTATCTACTTTTTTGTTGAAGAGTGGATATAGAAGAGGAACTATTAACAAGACACTTTTCATTAAGAAGGACAAAAATGATATCATGTTAGTACAAGTTTATGTGGATGATATTATTTTTGGTTCTACAAAGAGATCTTGGTGTGATGAATTTGAGACCTTGATGAAGAGTAGATTTCAAATGAGTTCTATGGGAGAGCTTACCTTCTTTCTTGGATTACAGTCAAACTCAGAAAGAAGATGGTATTTTTATAAGTCAGGATAAGTATGTTGCAGAAATCCTGAAGAAGTTTGATTTTGCCAGTGTAAAGACCGATACACCAAAGAGACCCAGAAGCCTTTAGTCCAGGACGAGAGACTAGTAATAAGGATGTACACCTTAAGATACCAGGATTTGGGCTCTTAATTACTTGACGGTTTCTAGGCCTGAAATTATTTTGCATCCTGTGCTTTGTTCTAGTTTTAAGGTCCCTCCAAAGACCCTCCCATCCTAAATGCTAGTAAAGAGAATCTTAGGTATCTAAAAGGCAAACCCAAACTAGGCCTTTGGTATCCTAGAGTGTCATCATTTGACCTAGAAGCCTACTCAGATATACGACTATGCCGGACCAATCTTAATAAGAAATCCACATCAGGAGTGTTGTTAATTTCTGGCAGGAGACTTATTCATGGCAATGCAAAAAGCAGAACAATTGTGGCTACTTTTACTACAGAGCAAATATGTCGCTTCCTGCAAATTCTGTGGCAGTTGTGGATGCAAGAATCAAATGTAGACTAGGGGGTTCAATTTCAATGAACACAAGATCTACATTGATAATGAGATACAAGTATGCATTGGTAAAGAATCTAATATTTCTCATCAAACAAAGCTATGCAATTAGGCACTCACTTTATTAGTATGCTTATGAAGAAACTTATCCAGGTGCTAAAGATACACATTGATGACAATGTTGTTGATCTTCTAACCAAGGCATTTGATGTTAACAGGTTCCAGTTCTTGGTAGTTACTATTGGGATGATCAATCCATAAACTGCATTAGCCTAAGGTAGGCAATAATGAATTTGTTTTTACATTTGTATGAAGTGTTTCATATGCAAAAGAATCCTTACCATATGATAATTTATCATGGAGTTATTTGGTTTTAAGAGTACATTGAAAGAGAAATAATTCAACTGAAAACCTATTAGTGTGCCAACTTGTTCATTCTTTGGTTGACAAAAGTTAGTACCGACAGTGCAAAGTTAATACCGTTAGGGCAAAGATAGTACCGCTATAAAGACGTTGGAGAAAATACCGCCATGGGTCTAAAGTGTAAATTGAAACGTTTCATTGATTGTGGGTTTGTTCACCAATATAGAACCCATCTCAATTGCATGTTACTCACATATACTCGCTTATCGCTTTTCTATCAAACCCTAATCTTTTACTCATCGTCTCTTATCAATTCATCAAGTATGATTGTTCTTGAATCATGCCCTAAACACAACATGGTTGCTTACATGGAAAAGATTGGTGGGAATACAGAGTTTCATGAGATTATCAGCTTTCTTACGTGAAGCTCCATTCACTATGCTCACACTGTACGTCCTTAGGCCCTACTACATTTGTTGAAACAATTTTGGATGTCTGCTAAATCCAAAATAATCAACAATGTTAGTATATACTGCCAAAGTAGCTGCAAGCGGTCTATATCAGAGCATCAATAAGAAGTGATATTCTTTTTGATATGCTGATGTGATAGATACGTTGCAAATCAGGCTATTTGATGCTATTCAGCTAATGGGGTATGAGGGGGACCTAACTGTCTTAACATTTAACAAAGCTCTGTTTTCACCCTAGTGGAGATTTCTTTTTCATACCATGAATCACTACATAAGTTCTAAAAAGCACTTCTTGTGATCAAATTCCCACTAATATTGCCACAACAGTAATTTGCTTAACTTATATACAAAATATAATTACTTTCTTAAATTAATTTTTGATGGTATGATGCGACACTTGGATGCAAAGAAAAGTTGTTATGTATCCAAGATTTATTTCAGTCTTTTGGATACAAGCTAAAGAATGTGCCTGTTCCCTTAGACCATTTCCCTATTAATGCTTTGACTAGTAAAGTTTTCTCTTTTATGGTTAAAAAGGGAAAACATTTTTCAGGGAATGTAACACCTTTGTTTGATTCTATGTTGGTTCAACCAACTAAGGATGAGGGTGACACTTTAGAAAGACAATCTAAACCTCAGCCCATACCTTCTCCTCCTCACCTAAGTAAGAGCCAACCATGAGACATCAGACTGACCCTATCTCCCAGAACCTTCACGCTACTACCATATTCCAGATTTCATTCCAGAGGGTTCTGGTGGGAATCATGGAGGTCAGTCATCCAGTGATAGATCCCTTTCAGGGAATAAGGGTGGCATAACACTCTAAAGTGTGTATGATCTTTGTATCTCTTTGTGTACACAGGTTACAGATCAAGCCAAAGAAATTAAACACTTGAAGGCACATATCAAGAAGCTTAAGAAGAAAGCCAAACCTGTTATCACACACCACAAAGCTTGGATGAAGAGTGTATCCATGAAGCAAAGATTGGCAGGAAAGAAATCCTTGAAGAAACAGTGGATGCAAAAGGAGTCTGTATCCAAATACGGGAGGAAACCTGCCAAAGCTGAACCTACAGTTCTTAAAGATCCAACTTTTGATGAGCTTGATGATGATACAATGGACTATATGGAGACTGAGGATGCTCAAGATATGGGGAGGACAAGCTATATGGTACATGAAGAGAAGGAAAGTGCAGAAAAGGGAGTTAGTACTGAAGATCTACTTAGTACTGCTCAACCAAAAGTTAGTACTGACAAGTCTGAAGATAGTACTGACAAACCAGATGAAGGTACTGACAAGCCAAAAGTTAGTACTGACAAGGAAGAAGTTAGTACCGACAGACCAGATGAAGGTACTGTTGATCAAAATGAAGGAAGAAGTGCTACTCAAACAGCTCCAACAATAGCTACTCCAACAATATTTGGTAATGATGAGACCATTGCACAAGTCCTTATCATAATGAGTCAGAACAAGGAGAAGCTCAAAGAAAAAGAAAAAGGAGTAGAGCTTAAGGATGTTGAGGAGACTGAGAGACCTAGGCCTACTTCAACAAGATCATTATTAACATTAAAGCCTCTTCCCAAGATTGATCAAAAAGATAAAGGCAAAAAGATGATTGAAGAGGATGAATTCTAATTACTATTCAAAAATATTAACGGAAGCTGAAAAGAAATTTAAGCAGCTTGCTAGGGATGAAGAGGTGACCAGAAAAGTGCATGAGGATTGGGAAGCAGAAGAAGTGAAAAAGTTAGCCGAGGAAGAAGCTACAAAGGCTGCACTCGCTAATGAATATGATTTCATTCAGGCAAGACTTAATGCTGACAAGATACTTGCTAAAAAACTTCAAGAGGAAGAGAGAGAAATGTATACTATTAAGCAGAGAGCTAAATTTCTTCATGACACCATTGCTGCCCAAAGAAGATTTCTTGCTCAATAGAGATCTGAAGCTATCAGAAACAAGCCTCCTTCAAGAAATCAGCTTAATAACCAAATGATGACATATTTGAAGCATGTTGGAGGCAAGAAGCATTCTGATATGAAGACCAAGGGTTTTGAAGAAATAAAAGCTTTGTATGACAAGATAAAAAGGTCTGATGATAGTTTCATTGCTATTGGTTCTGCTGAAGATGAAAAAGTATCAAGGAGATGATAAACAAGTTGCCTGATGCGTCTAAGAAGAGAGTAACAGAAAGATTAGATCAGGTATAAGGAGAAAATTAAAGAAGAAGAAGGAACTAGAAAAAACGCTTGGTATGAAGCGAAGAAGATGAAATCTAAGAAAAAAAGTTCACTCTAAGATGGATAAGAGTTTAAGATTGAGGATTAACTATAGTCTTACTGATTGAAGGATAAGGAAAAGTGGATGATTAGATA
Organism: Tanacetum coccineum; assembly: GCA_026074375.1. NCBI lineage: Eukaryota > Viridiplantae > Streptophyta > Magnoliopsida > Asterales > Asteraceae > Tanacetum > Tanacetum coccineum. The sequence goes on along the minus strand of BQNB010043837.1, from coordinate 18,796 downwards.
CTTGACAAGAAGTAATCCCTAGTCATAGAAAGGGGGGGGGGGGTGTGGAGATTTGAGTATCTTACAACCAAAACCACAGTATATAACTGAAAAGATAGAAGATGTTTATCTTAATGTAGTAATTAGAAGTAATAGACAAAGAGGATACTTCAGTACTTTGATGGCAGTGCTTTTAATACTTGATAAAGATGACATCTGTGCTATATATCAACTTGTAATGAACAGATACCAAGATGAGACACCTGAAGGATTTGAAAAAATACTTTGGGGAGATTTGATAATCATGTTCAATCAAAGTAGAAATGATGAGTTTTGGAATGCAAAGCAAAATTGGAAGATAGTGAGCTGGAAGCTACATAGTTCTTCCAGGATACACACTATAATGACTGATGAAGGAATAGTCATTCATATTGCGTTGTAAGAATAAGTATACCTTGTAAAAGGAAAGTGTTGTCCATAATTGCCTTAAGGTTTGAATTAGTGAAACTGAAGAAGACATACTGATGGCTTTAGAAACGATAAGATTTGTCAAGAACAGATTGCAAGTTAGAACCTTAAGACTCTGATGGAGATAAAGGATCCTTTGAGTGTTGGTTCTAAGACCACACAACAAATGGTCATCAGTTCACCATGCTTAACATTGACACTGTTAGTGTTGTTAACATTAGCATCCTTCTCTTGATCTTTACTTTCACTTTCTGTTCTTAGATCTTCATTAACCTTCTTTTCATCATCACTTGAAGGCTTGAATCCATCATCTTGAGAACTCTTTGATCTTGGGAAAATGGTGGATTAGCAGTCCATAATGGTAGCAAAATGTAATCTTTGACAGGTTCTGTCTCCTTTCTATCTTGACCTGCATTATCACTTGCGTTTGTACCTGCAAAACTATTAGACTATGTACCTGCAACAATTGGCTCATGATTTATTGTTCTTGTTAGTGCATTAATATCAAATAGCCAATCTAGTCCACTACCTACAGCATTAGGTGTATTCTCACTAAACCTAATATGCAAGTTTTCTTCCAATATCCGTGTTCTACTATTGAATACCCTAAAGGCTTTATTATTCAAAGAGTATCCAACAAAGAAACCTTCATCAGCCTTACTATCAAATTTGCCTAAGTGATTTATGGTATTGAGAATGGTAACAAGACACCCAAATGGTCTCATAAAACTTAAAGTTGGTGTTCTACTATGAAAAAGTTCATATGGGGTCTTGTTATGAAGCTTAACTACTAACACTCTATTTTGCACATAGCAAGCAGTATTAACTATTAACTGCTTTTGCCCAAAAAGTAGTTGGCAACTTAGAATCAGCTAGCATAGTCCTAGTAGCCTCAATTAGTATCCTATTTCTCCTCTCAACAACTCCATTTTGTTGAGGAGTTTTAGCTACACTATACTGTCTTAAAATACCCTTCATTTCACAAAACTAATTCATCTCTCTATTCTTGAACTCAGTCCCATTATCACATCTAATCACCTTAACCTTGTGATCTACTATATTTTCTATCCCAGTTATAAAGGACTTAAGAATGTCACTAGTCTCATCCTTAGTAGCTAGAAAGAAAACCTATGTAAACCTACTATAATCATCTGTGACAACTAGGCAATACATTTTCTTCATAAGGCTTTTTACAAATGTTGGACCAAACAAGTCCATATGTAACAAATGTAAAGGAAGGCTGATTGAGTTCTTTGTTTTGGACTTACAAAAGGCTCTGTGCTGCTTTCCCTTTTGACAAGCAACACAGGTTTGATCATTTTCAAAAAGTTTGGAAGGTAAACCTCTTACAAGATTTCCCTTAACCAATTTATTCATAGTTTTAAAATTTAAGTGACCTAGCCTTCTATGCCAAAGTTTAGATTCATCAGATGTGGCTTTTGCAAAAAGGCAAGTTAAACCTCTTTTAGGAACTATGTTCTTTAAATCAACACTATACATATTGTTCTTTCTAGGAACTCTAAGTAAAACTTGACTTTCATCAATTAACTTAAAGTTTGGAGATAAAACAATACATTCAGTGTCATTAAAAAGAACACTATTCTTTTTATCACACATTTGTGAGACACTAAAGAGATTAAACTTTAACTCTCTCATAAAATACACATTTTCAAAATCTAGATTACCAGTTTTAATGGTACATTTTTCTGTGATTTTATCTCCTTTGGGGTTCCCTCCAAAAGCAACATATCATCCATCTATCTTTTCATAGTCTGTAAGATATGACATGTTCCATGTCATGTGCCTTGAGCATCCACTATCAATAACCCCTTGATCATGTAAATCCATTTGTGGATTGCCATGCACATTAGATAAGAAAATCAGTTTCTTTTGGGGACCCAAGCCATCACTGACTTGGATCTGACTTGTGCATCAATATAATCAAACCTTTTTAGGGTGGTTGATGCACTGTTGTGTTTAGAAACATAGTCTAAAACTTTATGCTTTGGTTTCAAAACCCAACAAGCTGAGGCCTTAACAACATTAAAATTATTTCCCTAAACAACATTAACTACTACTTTTGGCCTAGCAGTATTAACATTTTTACCCCTAACATTATTAACCATTTGATTAATATTACTGTTTTTATATGCTGTATTCTTATGAATGGGCCTCTTAACAGTTGAATGTGCTATTTAGAAAGATGTGGCATTGGTCTAGCAGCATTCACTGTTCTTTTTGAGTGAGCAATATTAACTTGTCTAACAGTATTAACCAATACTGCTGGTTTAGAAATATTTTGCCTAGCAGTATTAAGTGACACTAAGCCAGACTTCATTAGTACTGCTCTTGGAACCATGTTCTTTTTAGCACAGGGATGAGTCTTTTTAACAAAATTTTGATGATTCACCCTTTGAGCATTGTTCTAAACAGGTTTTGCTATCCTTTGATTTTGAAACTGTTTTTGATGGTAACTGCAATCAAACTGCAAATGATCAAAGCTTCTACACACATAACAAACCTTATTAAACATCTTAAAATTACTTCCTAGTTTTTGAGACATCATATTGTTCCAATTTCTTTGATTGCCTCTTAGACTGTGAGTGTTTTGCCAATGTTTCTCAACTTGTTTAACAGTTTTCCTAGCAGCTTTCTCTTGTTGCTTAGGTTTGACAAACTCTATCTTAGCAATACTAGGCTTAACTGTTTTCTTCTCAGTTTTAGTTTGAGACACATTTTCTTCCTCACTATTTGACACCCGTTCTTCAATGATTGGGGCATCATTATTCTTCTTAACTACCTTAGGCTTTTCTTCACTAGACTTAGCTTTGCAGTTCTCAATTGCATGCTCATTAACAAACTTATCTAAGCCAATAAAAGACAAGTCAGGTTTTAGAGGCATGAAATTTCCTGCGTATGGAGGTGGAACAACATTATAGCCTAAACCTTTCTTGCAATTGTCTACAATCTGATTTTCTATGAGCTTGTTTAAGCTTTTAGATGCATTTTCAAATTTGTCTACATTAAATTGAATGTCATCTTTTTCTTTTTAAACTATTTCAAGCTTCTTCCTAAGCTCCCCAATAGTTATTTCTCCCACTTGAATATCCCATTTTAAGCCCTTAATTTTTTCTTCATAAATAGACTCATTTTTCTTATAAAATTCAAGTCTTTCTTCTACTGACTCTAAACCTATTTTATAACCAAGAACCATTAACTTAGATTTATTAAAATCTTTTAATAGTTGATCATATTGAGATTTAAGAAGTTTAACAGTTTCCAAACAAGATTTATAACAAGTAGAATCATTGGATACCTCTGAATCAGAACTTGAAGATGAGTAAGCCATGAGTGCATATTTAGGTCCTTCCTCTGCCTGATCACTCCAGTCATATCTACCAAGACCATCACATGACACCAAAGCTGTGGAATTAGATGTTTCAATAGGCACACTCCTTCTTGAGCTTTCTTTGTTCTTGTTGTCTTGATTTCTTAGAGCTCTATACTCCCTAGCAAAATGTCCCCTCTTGTGGTAGTTGTAACACTTTACTTTGGACTTATCAAAACTAATAGTCTCATTGCTATTAACAGTAAGCTTCCTTCCTGTATTCTTCAAAAACCTTCTAGCCCTCATAGTCAACATGGCCATTTGTCATCTCAAATCCATCTCTTCTATGTCATCAGGATGGATTTGTTGCAAGTCCTCATGTGCAAGTTGAGGACTATTTGGTTGACTAGCAAAGAATGAACAAATAACAGCATCACTCAAGTTATCAATATTTTTAGAGTTAGCAGCATTAACTTGAGTGCTAGCAGTAGTAACTCCATGAGCAACATTAACTGCTTCATTAAAGCTGCTAGTGTTGTTATTTGAAGAGGACACAAAAGCCATGTTCTGTGTGCTTGAACTTAAGCTATACATTCCTTTGACTTCTGGTTCATACACTTTGAGGTTGTTATAGAGATCGTCCATTCTCATTATTTCTAACTTAGCTTTATTCCTCCATACAATAGCATGTGTGTTCCACTCAGGTGACAAACTTCTTAGTAGCTTTTGATTAACATCTTCTTGTGAAAGCTTTTCATCCAAAAGCTCCAACTGACTCACAAGATTTTGAAGCCTATCAAAAGTTTGATCAAGCATCTCAGAGCTTGAAGCAGTGAAGTTTTCATATTGCTGCTTTAAGAGATTCCTTTGAGTCTTTTTAGTACCAGCATTCCCACCAAATCTCTTTTCAACAGCTTCCATCAACAACTTAGCATCCTTTATAGAGTTAAACTTTAACTGATGTTCATTGGGAATGCCCATCATTAAAGTACTTCTAGCTTTCACCTCTAATCTTCTCTGAGCCTTATCTTCAGCAGATTTAATGGGCAACAATGTTGTAACACCTTCCACAACTTATGTTTTTGGCAAGGTTGCACCATTCTCTATGACTTCCCACAATGCATAGTCTATCATCTGGATGTATTGTTCAACCCTCATCCTCCATAACTCAAACTCAACCGGTTTAAGCATGGGAACTTTGGATGCAGCCACCATGTGTGCAGAATCTTGATCCATATCTTTTAACAAAGTTTCTCAAAGCAACAAGCTCTGATACCACTTGTTGATCCCACTTCAATAGATCGAATTCCTTAAGCTTGTATAAGGATTAGTTATATTAGATAAATCTAACACAACTATAGTAGAAACTTTGAATGTTTAATGAAACAGTAAAACTAAGAACATATAATACAACAAAACATAAAAGCTCCAATATTATTAAGCAAATAATATGAATACTCTCAAAGTATTAGGGTTACAAAGACCTTGAAGCTATGATAATTCTATGAATGACTCGTATATTTTTCTGTTTTTCTACATCTCTTATTCTTCTTCTATATAAAACTCTATGCCCTAGGACCTCCTTTTATTCACCAAGGAGTCCTAAACAGCTTACAATACTTTCCTAAGTATATCAAATATTTTAAACAAATAAGTTATACATATCATTTACCAAAATATCTCATACAAATCACATAAGCAGTACTAACTAACTCAGCAGTACTAACTTCTTTACTAGCAGCATTAACTCATTCAACAACATTAACTTTTGTACTAGCAGTAGTAACATTACACTAACAGTAGTAACTACTTAGCATATTTTCCAGTCTTTATCTCTAAGCAGTCTTAACTTCCACTAGCAGTAGTAACTTCTTCTAGTAGTAGTAACTTTGTACTGGCAGTTGTAACTTCACCAGCAGTCTTAAACATTTAGAATAATTTTCATTGAAATTCTCCAGCAGCACTAACTTTGACTGAGCAGCATTAACATCAATAAGAACAGCAGTAACTCTGATATGAGCAGCAGTAATACTAAACAACATTAAGAAGCTTTTAATCCCAACACACTCTTTATCTTTCGTTCACACCTCTTTATTCACACTCAACCGCGCCTCTTCAACCATAGAGATGGCTAATCTCTTTCCTCTACTATTTCTGCTACTACCTTTAAGAAAACCGTATACCTCGTCGTGTGATTGTTCTATAAACATTCGCAATGCTCGAGAAGAGCTACATAACTTTGTGAGTGTAGTTTATCGTACGTTAACCACCATCCGTCTTGACATTGTCAAGCTCGTCGCCTTCATCTTCGTTTGTTTTCTTATTCTTTTAAATTATTATTATTATTATTATTATTAGTATTATTATTATTGTTATTATTTCGCGTACGAAACTCACTGAAGATACGTCACCATTTCCTTGAATATGTTGACGTCTGAAGGATAACAAAACGCCGACATTCTTTCTTTACCCCTCAAGCGTGAATCGTTAAATTGTCTTCGTCAAGATTTAGGAATGATGGAACACATTCCATAAAGCATTCTCTTCTTTTCTTCTAAGTTTTGATTCTGATCTGTGTTCCATTTAGTGTCGTGACAACTTAATTACTTCATTCGAAGTATTTTAAGCATTTTTAATTGGCAAAATGCAGATTAAAATGTCACTCCCTTCACCAAATTCATCAAAAACCAAGCCTCTCCTGTTGGCGGTCCGGTGGCCCCCAGAACTATTCTGGCGGTCCCCATATATGTCTGGGACCGCCGGCCATCTAGGCTGAGAATAATCTGTCCCGATTTCTTTTCAAAACATTAAACAAACACCCGCCTCTCTCTTCTGCTACAATCTGTTCGTCTACTTTACACCCAAATCTAACCCAACGATCTCTCTTAAAGATCAATGGGGACTATTCTCCCTTATCACAATTCGCCATAAGCATGTTTGCTTTATGTAGTCCGGAATTTCCTTAATGAAATGCGTCCATTCTCAACACATTCCTACAATCCGATATACCTACAATCTATACATTAAACAATAAATTCCCCTCACAATAAATCTTGCTCTTCACAATCCGTAAACGTCTTTTCTATACTTCAAATGGTCCTTTTCCACTTCTAAAAGGATCCCTCTCTTCTTAATTAGTCTTATCATTCTGATTAGTCCCCCTTCACACTTCTAATAGTCCTTTTACTTCCGACGTTTCTTCTCACTTCTAAAGTTTCCTTTTCACTTCTAATAAGTCTTATCTTCTCTAACGTATCACTCACACTAAACTTACTTCTCTTTAATAGTCCCTTTTACCTACATTAAAATACCTCTTATATCTCTCCTAGAGCTTAAATATTACATCCGAAAATATTAAGTAATTTGCTAAATGAAAATGTCACTCCTTCACTGAACTTTCCACTTTCTAGAAAGTGAAGAACATAAAGAAGATATTCAATATTTAAGTCTTATTGAGTCACCACATTGTTGAGTCTCTTATTATTCTTCCACCATGAAAGAAATACCACCTCATTTTACATACCCACCTCTGTTCCTCAACATTATCAACCAACAAAACACTAAACAAACCTTTGAATTCCTAATCATGTCCGGCAGCCCCCAGATCTATTCTGGCAGCCCCCAGATATATCTGGGACCGCCGACAGCAGGCTTGAGATATCTATCATTTCTTTTCAAATCATTAAACGAACACCCCCTCTCTCTTCTGCTACAAGCTAACGTCTACTCTACACCCAAATCTATGCCCAACATCTCTCTAAAGATCAATGGGTCATTCTCTTATCTCAATTCCCATAAGCATTGTTGCTTATGTTGCCAAGAGAATTTTATAACGAAATGCATCTCATTCTCCAACACATTCCTTACAATCGATATACCTACAATCTATCATTACACAATAAATTCTCTCACAAACAAATCTTGCTCCTCATATTTCGTAAATGTCTTTTCTCACCTCAAATGGTCTTTTCACTTCCAAACGGTTCCTCTCTATCTTAATAGTATTCTCACTTCTGATAGTCGTCTCACTTCTAATAGTCTTTTTACTTCCGACGTTTCTTCTCACTTCTAAACGTTCCTTTTCACTTATAATAAGTCTTATCTTCTCTAACGTTTCCTCTCACGTCTAAACGTTTCTTCTCTTTTAATAGTCATGTTACTATTAAAATTCCTCATATATCTCTCCTAACTTAATTATTTCATCCGAAATATTTAAGTAATTTGCTAAATGCAAATATCACTCCTTCGCTAAACTTTCCACTTTCTATAAAGTGAAGAACATAAAGAAGATATTAAATCTTCAAGTGTTATTGAGTCACATTGTTGAGTCTCTTATTATTCTTCCACCATGAAAGAACTATCACCTCATTTTACATACCCACCTTTGTTCCTCAACATTATCAACCAACAAAACAACAAACAAACCTTTGAATTCCCAATCATCCACCTTTGTCTTGATAGGATCACATGCACATCAATTGTTAGTGCAAATGATATATCAACCTTTTCTATCAACCTCTCGTCAACACGTTCCTTCTTTAGTCTCGCTCATCCTTTCCCACTTTTCGATTCTATGGAATCATTTTCATTAACATTCAAGAGCACATTCTCTCCATCCTCATCTTATTTTTCTTGTATGTATTTTGGCATATTTCGCCAAGATATTAAGCGTTATTCGTCTGCCTTTAAAAGGTCATTCTCATAATATATTTGTGTCAATCATTAAACGAATCCCATTCTCGTTTATTAAAAGTCGGTTTAATCTTTGTCCTTAAACATATGGTTTGAGTCTTTTAATTATATCATTTAGATTGTTAATTTTTAAACAATGATTGCATGTGTCTAGCTTCTAACTTTCTCTTAAAGTGTCATCCTTTAGAATACTCACACCTAAAATGCATGTCTAGTCTCCCAATAATATCTTGCTATATATATGTGCACTTGTCTACTAACTTTGTTTTGTAGCACACATCCATATCTTGATTCCTTGGTGCCCCAAACAAGGGGGTGCTACCGAGAGGGAGCACTTACAAGCGTCCTACTCATTTAAATTGAATTCATCAAACGTCTTGAGTTTTGATGGTAATTTATTTGATCCTTGGATCCGCTATAGTCACTTTTCAAAAAATGTAATTATCATAGGGATGCAATAAGCAAGGGGGAGCTAGGAGATTTGTGGTTAAATAACATGGATTTGGTTAAATCGTGATGATGGAAGACTTCATTGGGATGATGCAAGCTCACCTTTATAAGAAGATAGGATTGGGTATTGTCAAATACAATGAAGGGTTCATTCGTACTCTAAATACTTTACCTCCTCCACTTCAAAATCACCCTCAACCTTAAGGTCCTATTCTCATACCTTCAACTTATATACTTGAAGTACCTACCTTCTTTTCAAGCCTTCTTCTCATTTCTCATAACCTCGTCTAAATTATCTAAGAAACACAAAACCACCTCAACCTTATTTCTCATGTTGTCTTCTCATTCCTCCAACCAATATACTTGGATCACCTACCTTTTTCTCATTCCTTCAACGTATACACTCGAAGTACATACCCTCTTGTCTTGCCTACTTCTCATCTCTCATGAACTTTTCTAAACTAGACAAGGAACACACAATCAATTTTACCTTTATTTCTCATATCTTCTCCTCATACCTCAAACCTATATAGTCATTATGCTTCTTCTCATTCCTCCAACGTATATACCCGAAGCACTTACCATCTTCTTATATCTTCTTCTCATATCCACATAATACCTTTTTTTGCAATCGACAAAGGGAGAATGAAGTGTACATGAGTAACTTTAAACCTACTATATTGGTTTATTAGTTTTACTATTTTGTTATCAATCAAAAAGTTAGAGATTGTTAGTGCAAATATTATGATATTTAATCTATATGATTTCTTTATGTTTTGGTGATAACAAACATGTAACTTGTAATACGTAACGTAAAGTGTGCAAATTACTCGTAATCACAAATTATCAATGCATACTCGCATCCACATCTCTCGACGTCTCAAGTCTACATCAACACTGACATTTGGTTTTAGCACCCAACGTAAATCACTAAGTAAATGTACAAAACAACATTAAACTTGTTAGGAATATCAAAGAAATAAGTTTTTGTCTTAAACTTTATATTTTTCAATTAAAATATAACAAACTATTCTCAAAAATTATTTAGACAAATTATTTTTGAATTATAAAGAAATGTTTTATTTGGTAATTATTTTGAATTTCAAAATCTAGTCATTTCCCTCCTAAAACAAGTGTCACTTTCACCAGATTTCACCTTCACCACAAAAAGACAAAAATAGGAACGTCTGTCGGGGCGGTCCCTTAAATAGGCCGGCGGCCCCCTAATATATCTGGGACCGCCGTTTCCTGACAGACTGTTTTTTCAGCTCCTATAAATAGTGGGTCACCTCCAACTATTTTCACAACCCTTTTGCATGATTTTCTTTCAGTTCTTTCTCTCTCTAGATCTCACTAAATCTCTCTAAATATTTGATCATTCAACTTGGTTAATCTTGTTTAAATGTGATCAAATCTTCTATCATTTCCTCATTTCCTCAAGTGCAAGAGAAGAACTTCGGTCATCTTCAAGATCCGAAGTTATGTAGTCTAGTTAGTCCATTTGTAACATTTGTTACATATAGATCGAGTCCATGTCTTCCAATCTTTAGTAGTGTGTAGATCCAAATGATGTATATATTTGGATAGGTTGATTGTGGGTTGGTTAGTATTTTAGGCCTTAAAATACATTGGTGAAGTGGTAGATTGGTTCTAGCTAAGATTAGGACTCGACATCTAGCTTAGTGTCGGAAAATAATGTAAGCGATGCGGTTTATGTGTTTAGGCCATAAAACACAAGGTTTGTTATGTTGGGCCATAAAACATAACGGGTTTGGTTGTACCCGAAGAAGAACTCGACATCTAGCTTAGTGTCGGAAAATAATGTAAGCATTGGTATAAGGTTTTCTCCGCCGAAAGGGAGCTTGTTGATTAGTGAAGTAACTCTCGAGTTGGATACCCGGGGAATGAAGTAGGGCGAAGAGGAGCTTCGTGACCGAACCACTATAAATCATCATGATCGGTTTGAATTTTCTTTTACCTTTCGCTTTACTTATTTCATTTATTGCTTTACTTTAATACTTGCATTGTGATCATGATTGCGTTGATTGTTGTGTATATCATTTTACTTATGGTTGTGTAGTTCTTTGTAGTGAATATTGTGAGTGTGGTTGTATTATTAGATTATGTATTAGTCATTGTAGATCTATAATCAACACTTCTCATTATGTCAAACTTGATTGGTGATTTGATACAAAAGATTAAAGTTTTAAATGGAAACATATTCATCCCCCCTCTACGGTTTCCACATAATCCTTTAAAGAAAAACCAAATGTGTCAAGTTCAATAGTAACATCATTGTCTTTTGTAAACTGACGAGCAAAAATTAAGTTTTTAATTATATTGGGAGTTACAAGGATGTTATTTAAATATAAAGGTCTATGAGGTGTTAGCAAAGAGTTATGTCCCATATTGGTGAAGGGTATAGATTAGCCACTGCCAACAAATATAGACGGATACATACTTTGATTACTAAGGGCTGTGAGTATACATGTGTTATCCCCAAGATATGAAGATGCTCCGGTGTCCATATTCCAACCTGGATCCCGAAGTGTCATGTTGTGAAATGCTTGTGGAAAAGCAGGAGCATAAGGAACTAGATCAAGATACATAGCAGGTGCTCCATAATAGTACATAGGTGACTGGGCCGTGTAAATTGGGTCAGTCCAATAAGTAGAAGTTAGACCACTTGGACTGAATGAATACATTTGTTGAGTAGCTGAACCATTTGTGACATTATAAGTCATCATGGTTTATTAAATTAATTTACGAAGCGACATGAACACTAAATAAGCAGTAATTAAATAATTAGAGCAAGCTTAGGAACAATCAAATAAGCGGCAAAGAAAATATGCAACAAGAAAAAATATAACAAATAAATGGATAGCGGCTGATGTAGCAATATGCATATAAGCGAACGAATAAAATATTAAGCAGGTGTTGCGAAGGGAATTAAATGGCAGCGAGAGGAGAAACAAAAAAATTTAGTTTGGTTGTTTATGGTTTTTGGCGGTGGGTGTTTAAGGCTCAGATACCATATTAGATTTGATAATTCTCCATATCTCATTCATTAATCATCTGACGTATATAAAGTAAATACAATGCATGTAAAGTAAGCTAACTAGATAAAGGACTAAACCCTTACAAACCAACATTAGGCTAAACTATAAACTAAAACATGTTGCCCATTAATATCTTCAACTAATATTTAGCTCCCGGCAGCGACACCAAAAACTTTATGCGTTTATTCATATCATGTTTTTAAATTATTGATAAGATCTTAACTATATATATATATATATATATATATATATATATATATATATATATATATATATATATATATATATATATATATATAGATATATATATATAATAATTTTACTTAACACATATATATTATATAACTAAAATAATCAAATAATAAGAAGAGTAAGTGTTCCGTAAAGTTTTTAAGAAATTTACTTTTAACCAAAGTAAAATCCAAAACCTTCCCGGGTCGTGGTCCTAGCGAGGCGTGAATTATGAATCGTGATTAAGTTTGTGATCGCGTGATTTGAATGATCAAAATTTTGGGTTTGGATTCTATTTCTACAAATAACATGCAAAAACAAACAAAGGCAAGCTAAAAACGAAAGCAATTAAGGTTAAGACACGAAAACGTTAACGAGAATCTAAAACCGAGCCTTAAAAACCTAAATTATAAAATTTTAACCCTAACAATGCAAATTTATTTTTTAAAAGTCATAAATGATTAAAAATAATTTTAGAAAAAAAGAATTATATTTTTTTGACTTTTATTTATTTTTTTATGAATTAAAAACTGTTTTAATCTTAAAATATTATAAAAAATATTAAACTAATTTAGAAAAATCTAAAAAAATCAAGAAAAGTACTTTGAAAAGATTAAAACTTAAGAAAAATAAAAAGAGTCTTCCAGCTTATCTCAATAAGCTGGAAATAAGCCCAAAAGGGCTGATAGGCTTAAAAGGGAAAACACCCTTAAATACCAAGTGGCTCAAGCATCTTATGTAAAAGACCCAAGGGCGCAGATGGTAGTGAGGGTGTGTGTTAAAGTGTTGGTTGAGTGAGGTTGAGGTCTCGGGTTCAACCCTTGAGACTTCCCTTAACTCCCAACATTTTTATTTTGCAAAATTTTTTTTATGAAAAAGCTTTTTAACATAAAAATAAGCAACTTTTGAAAAGCAACTTTTTATAAAACTGATCAAATAAGCTGAAATGAGATCAAACTTATCTCAGTTTTGGCTTAAAAGCTTAATAGCTTTCAAGCCTTAACCAAGATAAGCTAAAAGGCACTAAAAGCTAAGTATAACCTCAAAAAGCTATTGCAGCCCTAGAACTAAGCCAAATAAGCTTAGAGAAACAGAAATAAGCAATGCAAATAAGGAGAAAGGCAGGAAAAGCAAACAAGCAGTTTCAACTAAAAGTTATCAAATCAGACTGAGAAAGCATTTTTAAGCTAATTTTAAAGCTACTAAACCAATAAGCTTAAGTCTAAAACCTTAAAACAGATTAAGCTACTACTATAAGCTACTAGAATCAACAAAAATTAAGCATTTTGAAACACAATTAAGCTAAATTAAGCAGATTGAAAAGATGACAGAATGGCTAAATTTAACTATGAATTATTAAGCAAAACTGTTTGACCCTTTTTTAAGACTTAATAAGCAAATAAGCTGAAAACATCTAACTACCTAGACCTAACAAGCTTATATGACAAGAATTAGACTAAAGAATGAGCTTAAAAGCTCTTAAAAGCTGAAAGCAAAACAAGCTTAAACTAGCAGTTTTAAAAGGAAATAAGGCCAACTTAAAGCTATGTTTGAGAGCAGTTAAGCACAAGGAATAAGGTAAAAATTAAAAATAGAACAACTTTGACATCCAAAGAACACATGAAATTAAAAATTAATAAAATTGGTTTAGAAAATAAGCTAAAAAAAGGGGTTTAAGAATGTTAGACTTAATTACTTGTTTTTGGTCTTTTTCAAGTTTTTTTAAAAAGACTAAAGGGCAAAGTGCAGCCCTACTTTAAGCTATGAAAAAGAATTTTAAAAACCAAACTAAGCTCAAACAGATTGAGCTTATACACCAATGAGCTTATGCTATCAAATTCAAAACCTAAAACTAACTTTAACTAATCTAAAACTAAGATTGAAAAAAGGTGTTCACCCTTTTTGAAACTGAAAACTAAACTTGACAGTTTTGAACTTAAAATTGCAAATGACAATTGCAACACTTATAACTTCTATTCTAATGCATATATAAGTCAAAATGAAGCAAAAACCAAGACTCCTATGCAGCTTATAAGAAGCTTAGCTTATAAGCTAAAATCCATGGTTTTAAAACCATAGTTTCAAGACATTGAAACAAAAAAACTTAGAAAATAAGTTTTGACCCTTAAAAAACTTTTGAAAACTGATCTAAATAACTAAAAAGACTTGACAAAGTTGGATTTTAAAACACAATTGACTCAAACAACACTAACATGAGTTAGTGATGCTTGTCTCAAACACCTCTTTAAAACTTGTGAACTCATTTTTACACTAAATCAGACTTAGAAAACTTATAAAAAAAAGAAACAGATTAAACTTAAGGCTAACTAAGGACAATAAAGCAATTATAACACAAAAATAAGCACTTAAAATAAGCAAACTAGATTAAGCAGTTTCTAAACACTAAACAAGCAGTTTTATATGAAAAACAATCAAAGGACATAAAAGCTAAATCATAAACATAAAAAGCATTTAGAAAGACAGAATAAACAATGATTAAGCTCAAATAAGCAGTTCTAAACAGTAAATAAGCACTAGATAATCAATAAGCAGATTTAAGCTAAAATGAGAAAAGGAGAAGAGTACTTTGCCCTTTTCTCTAAACAAGGGCAAATACGCTCTCAAGGAGCTGATCTACAAGCTCCAACTTGTTTTAAACAAGCTGGTATGAGTCCAATAAGCCCTGCCCTTTTTGGCTTATCTTGCACAATAGCTTTTGGATGATTTTGAGTAAAACTGACTTAAACTATATAAACTATGAAGAAGTTTATATAGCTTAAGTTAAACAGTTAAAATAAAAAGAACTAGAGCTTATATGAGCTTAACAACATTTTTAAAACATAAACTTCATTAACTTGAAAACAGAATTTAACATAAAAACATAAATTTTATTAAACTTAAAAACTGAGTACAAGGCTTTAAAAGAAAGTACAATAAGCTGAAAAGTTCAATAAACTTAAATAAAAGACTTTATAAAAACATAGAAAAAAACTACAAAAAAAATTCCATAAAAATGTGACAATGGTCCTCTCTTTATAGACGGCTTGAGAAGCATCTAGGCTGTGGTCTTATGCTTCTTTTGTGAGAGGAAAGGGAGTGCTCTCCAAGCAATTCAATCTTAACCCTTGATTTCCCATGTGTGCTTCCTTGTCTATCAGCCAATGGGTCTTCATGGGATTGCAATGGTGGACTTGTCTTCATCTAGGGGTGGGGTTTAAGTAGGGTGTGAGAGGTTTTGTTGAGTTATAGGGTAAAATAGAGGGGGAGGGTGAATAGTAACATTTAGGCTTTGGCGGGTTTTATAGTTTGTTTATAACTGTTTGATTTGGGTTAACGGGTGTTAGGGGTTGGGGACTAACGGTGTAAAGGTTAAGGATTAATGGTGTAATGGATTAGGGACTAACTGTGTTAGTCCCCAAGGACTAACGATGTAAATGTTTTAAACTGGATTAGGTTAAGTGTTGGCTAATGGGCTTTTGATCTCTGGCCGGTTTAGGATGGTTGTGGATTTGGACTTTTGATTTAATAGATAAGCTTAATGGGTTTTCTCAGCCCATTAACTTGGGTACGGGTTGGTCCATTTAAGATGCACATGTCTTCGGCTTCAATTTTTTCATGCCCATTCCATTCCCATGCTCGGTTTGTCGGTTTTGGCTTCATTTTTGTCTTTTAGTGAATATCCGTTACCTGCATAACACAAATAGCAAAACACACATATATTTGGCATTTTATGTTCGTTTTTGGTTATTTAGGCTCTTTTTTATAGGTAAAAGGTATGTGTAATTAAGCACATACCAAAATTCCCCATACTAAAATATTGTTGTGTCCTCACGCAATGCTATAAGTAAACACTTTAGAAAACTAAGAGTCTTAATTCCCCATGACTAATTACCTCGAAAAGTAGCTAAGTGTTCATCATAAGGAATTAAGAACTCAGTAGCTTTGAAAAGCCATGTTTCGACCATTTTACCAATCTAAACTAATTACCACACATATTTTTTTATATTTTTCTTTTTTCTTTTTCTAACTAGAATGTCTAGACTTTCGTTATTTTCATAACCTTTAGGGTCATTGAACAAGAAGCACTTCAATCCTAAAATGCCCAAAAGGATAAATTCATCGTCCCTGATTTTTCACTTGTCCCAAACCAAGCTTAAAAACGAAATCACCGTTAAATATAAGTTAAGATGCTAACACTACTCATTCTTGTAACTTGTGAAACTTTTCACTCCCGACAATTATTATATCTTAGGTGAATGTGCTAATTTCAAATTTCAACCATGGATCAACCTTTTTAAGAAAATTGCAATATTTATATGTTTTACGTTCCACCCAAGAATTATGATTTTGAAGGCGAGATCATTCCATGTAGCGACTTTATTCTCGACACATCTCAGCCGAGACCGGCTTAGATGACCAGGCTTTTGACACCCCACAGAGAATAGTATCAGAACTCACGGACCTTCGGTTTCAAAAACTCTTAGGCTTCCCGTTAAATTAAAAAAAACACAACTTAAAACGAAATAGTCTTAGTTCAAAAGCATATTTAAATTTAAGAAAAAAAGATTTTCCCTATATTTATTAAATCACATATATTACACTTAATATAATTATACATCCTTTAAACGAAGGAAATCCTCGACCTTTTTAAAGGCTGCAACATCGGTTGTGAGCCGGCAAGATGCAGCAAACTTTTATCAGTCTCGGATTATTATTCTTACCATGGGCCTTCTTTTGAAGACTGCCACATCGGTTGTGAGCCGGCAAGAGGCAGTAAACTTTTATCAACCTACAGTTTTTATTATTATTATTACCTCATTTTTTACACTTTATATTATCACGATATAGAGAAAATTTCTTTTTAGAAAATTTAAGTATAAATTTGAACTAAAACTAAATAAATTATTGTTATAGACTA
>BQNB010043836.1:0-45264 GCA_026074375.1 Tanacetum coccineum | reverse complement strand
TCCTAAGATATCTCCTAAGATATCTCTAAGATAACTATTATCACTATTCTGTTATATAAACAGACTTAACTAAACGCAACCAGTACTAACTATAGTACTGCCATTCTACCAGTACTAACTATAATACTGCCAGACTTAATATTAGTACTGCCAGAACTAACTAATACTACCAGACTTAACTGTTATACTACCAGTATTAAGTCTTTTATAATATATTTCCCAACAAAAGTCGTGAGCCTGCGGGCAAAGCGGACAATATTGTATTGTCCGCTTTGCCCGCAAGCTCACGGCTTTGCTTTGTGGCCCTCATGTGAAGACTTCCCAGCAGATCACCCAAACCAATACTACTTTCACATGAGCACGCTTAACTACCAGTTCCTAGGAACCCCACTCGCAGTAGACCACAAAACGCGTTATGTCATTGTAAGGCGAATGTTATCTTATGAACTCAACATCTCTCCAGGCCACAGCCAATGTGGGATTTGCCTAGGGTGTCACAATCACCTCCCCCCCCTTAGGGACTCATCATCCTCGATGAGGTTTGCCCCACCATCCCGAACGGCTTAGGAGTGGCTCTGATACTACTTGTAACACCCCACCTTACGCAGACCACAATATTGTTTGCTTTGCCCGCAGGCTCACGGCTTTGCTTTGTGGCCTTCATGTGAAGACTTCCCAGCAGGTCACCCAAACCAGTACTACTTTCACATGAGCACGCTTAACTTCCAGTTCCTAGGAACCCCACTCGCAGTAGACCATAAAACGCGTTATGTCATTGGAAGGCGAATGTTATCTTATGAACCCAACATCTCTCCAGGCCACAGCCAATGTGGGATTTGCCTAGGGTGTCACACATATGGAAAATGCTACATCCACAAAATATTTACAAAGAATCTTTCACAAAATGACTTGTCGCCAATGAAAATCATTCTAATCAATTCTCTTTCTTACTTATATATTCTCATCTTCCAATGAATGTATAACACATCATTTTGTGAAAATTCTTTTGTATAAGTTTTTGTGGATGTATCATACCTTCACACATATATCCCAAAAACACTTTAAATTTACATTTTTTATACAAACATTCTTTAATAGGATTTTACATCATGCATTGATAACTTGTGTTTTAGAGAAATATTTAATTTTTTTTAATTTTATTGGGTATATATGAAATTCCCTCTTATATGATAAACGAATCTAAATGGATGATAAAAGAAAAATGTTATATGTTCAAGTACCATGGTAATAGAACATTAGATATATTGTAATACATACTTGCACAAAGTTCATTCATGTTTCAATCGATAAATGAATGATATGGATAAAAAAAGATACTACATACGTGCACATACTTCATGTTTCAATCGTTAAATGATTACGGATAGAAAAAAAATATGAAACCGTCTTGATGAAAATTTATAAACCTTAGCCTAAATTACCAAAAGTCTAAAATACGGCCATTCTACGATCCTACGCGATCCAATCCGATCCTACGATCCTATCTACGATCCTACGATCCTGATACGATCCTACTTGAATTGCGATCTTGTTACGATCCTGATCGTTTTTTGTGTGTGGGATCGTAGGATCGTACGATCCTACGATCAAGATCGCGATTTTGACAACCTTGGTTTTTATTACTACAAGTTCATAGTTTTACCACAACATCATCTTTGTGTAAATAAAGTCCACTAATTTATAGTTCATCAAATTTACTTCCATTGTGTAAATAAAATGACAAGAACAATAATTAATTTATAAAACTATATAAATTAATTTCTAAACAAATACTTCAACAACTTGTTAAATAAATTGACTAACACATATAAGATAACAAATTAAATGTTTTTTTGCATTCTAACATATTTGTAACATATTTTAACCATGTATATGTATTTAATTGTTTATGTATGATTCTTGATTTTCTTGTAAAACTTTATAAAATATAAACTAAGTGGTGATTTAACTAAATAATCAAGATGTATATAAGAAAATAAGTAGAATGAAAGTATGAGATTTTTTTGTAAACCTTGAGTGTATGAAGATGATGATGAACACAATCTAAACCCTATTCACTGTTACTAATCCTCAACCCTTGCCAACACTTGTAATTCTTGCTCCAAAAATCAAAACCAACTTGTATAATATTGTGGTGGTGAGGCCGGATGTTAGAGAGAAAGAAAGAATAATTTTAGGTTTTGTTTGATTTGTGAGGAAAGTATTAGAGCTCTAGTCTTTTATATAAAACCAAAGCATGGTGTTAAGCAATATTATAATACTTAGGGACAACTAGGATGGGAAGTGACTTAGGCATGCTTGTGTCGTGTGTTTAGAAGCAAAGAAAATGAAAGAAAAATGTTGGGGCTTACTTTCTTATTATCCAAGAGTCCATGTACTTTTAACGTTAATTATATAAAAATCTAATAACACATGTGTGTAAATAACAAAGGGGACCGGTTATGGTTAATGATCTAGAAAAAGTTTTTATAAAAATTTGAGTATTAGGTAAAATTATGGGTATTTGTTGAAGTATAGAAAGGTGATGGTAGTTCCATGTATGCATACATGCAAATTATTGTGAAACGTAAACGTTTTACGTAACGTATAAAAATAAAATATGAAAAGTTATAAATTATCTTTCTAAAAATAATATTACACTTATTTGACGTAAACTTTTATTTGTTTGATGTCGGTTTACGTTGATTGTTGATATTTAGTTTACGCTATTTAACAAAACGGTTGAAATTAAAAGTAAATGCGTAAAAATCTAAAATAAATAATTGAGTTTATTGACGTAAAAATGTCCTGAAATGCAGATTGTTATAGTCTCCCCGTGTTAAAAGAATTTCGTCTCGAAATTCAGTTTGAGTTGCCATCCGGAGTGGTGTTGGTGAAGAGGTGCGGGTTCTTGTTGTGGAATACTTATCTAAATCTTCCAATAACGTGGTAACCAAATTTTGTTTTCTTAATATAGAGAGTTTCATAGGGACGGGTTTCAATTCCTTGTATATACTACTTAAGATTTTTCATCCTCGATATTTCCCTCCTTAATTGTTTTAGCTTGGGTATTCAAGATTTGTGACGGCGGGTTAAATTTATGAGTTATGTCTAAAACTCGAATCCTAGTAGTCTTATCCGTTCCTTTTAGTTCAAATTGTCAGCTATGACAATTTCCTTTCCATGGCGATTACGGTTTCATACTTATGATGACGTCATGATTACTAAGTTTTGAGATAGGATTTGGTGTAAGGTGATGTCAACTCTGTGTAGTAAGGTGGAGTAAAGGTCTACTTAGTTATTATGATTACTAGTTCAGTTTCCTGTGACAAACATGTTTATGAATACACACACAAAAATTTTGCATTTCGGGTATACAAGTAGAGAGTTGATTTTGACAAAATTTTTAGGGTGACTACTACTCAGCATGGCAAGGTCCTTCCTGAATTATACATAGGTGATCAGGCTATGTATAATTGAGGACTAACGATGCAATGCTAATTTTCGTCAAACTAAGGTTATGCAATAGGTAGTATCAAATAGTTTTATAGGATGGAAAAATAATTCATAAGATAAAAGTAAGGTTGTTTATATGACAACAATAAAATGATTTGTGAGAAAACCGTAAGATGGTTTACAAGACAATAGCTAAATAGCTCATGGGGTGATAGTAAAATAATTTATGTGATGAAAACAAAATGGTTTCATAAAGTAAAAACAAGGTGATAGTAACGTGGTTTTTGAGATGATTGCAAAGTAGTATATAAGATGATAGTGAGGTAGTCTATAAGATGATGGAAAAATAGTTTATAAGATAATATGAAAATTGTTTATAAGATGGTAATGAATTGGTTCATAAATTGGTAGCAAGTTAGTTTATGTATGATAGTAAATTAGTTTATGAAGAATTTATTGTGAAAAATTAAAAATTCATAAGGATGAAATTGTAAGATAATCTTCATGTTATAAAAATAAGAGGTTTATTAATTAAATCGCAATATGTTTTGTATGATGGTAATAGATTAGTTTTATAAGGTGGCTAGTTTAGCTAGATGAAATGAAATGGTTTATAAAGCGATTGTATAGAATAGTTAATGAATGTTAGTTCATGACGATAGCAAGATCATTATCAATAAATCGTAAATAGCTTATCATAGTGATAGTGAAATAGTATCATGAAAGTCATTGTAAAAAATATTTAAAGAGCTATAATAGTTTAAGGAGTGGCTTGCATAAATAATTAGAGAGTTAAAGTAAAATTGACGAAGTTTTCACGACTCATTAATTTGATAGATAATTTAAAATCATCCACATAGTACAACGAACATGTAAAAGGAAGTATAATGCTGAATGCTTAAAAAAATAAAGTCTATGAATGGTTTCCAACTTTTGTTTCTCACTAGGTAAGAACGGGTCACAAGATACGTATGTGTTTCAACAATTGAGTCGGGTGTTCAAACTCAGGATTTGAATGGTAAGGTAACTAATGGGAGCGGCGACTATGATAAGTTTTAATGTTATGTAAACGATATTATGTACAATCATGAATAAAAATTCAAAGACCATCGTGTCATTCACAATGTCTTGAGAAAAGTCCAAGTATTTATATAAATAACTTTTATATAAATAAGTGTAAAATATATGCAAAAGAAGGTAAGTATATATATATAAGTCACGTAAGCAAGTAATGTGAGCAAGTAAGCAACTAGTGTGTATGCACATGAAAAAGTTTTATGTGATGCAATGTTTGTGAAAACGGTTATAGTCTAGGTAAAATATGCAACCTAGTTCTCTATAATTTTGGCTCATACCAATCTGTAACACCCCCAAAATGGGCCAAAATGAAAATATGTTCGGGAGTGTTACTTCATAAATAACAATAGTAACAGAGATATGAAGAAACGACACTCGTAAATGTGTCGTGAAAAGTAATCTTGTTGATTTAATTGGAATTGAACTTGTTATAACATTTGTTCCAAGTTGCATCAAAATGAAAAACTAAAAATAATTCAACGAGATCTGATTGTTTGAATGTATGAAGAAATCCATGAATGTAATCTTGTAAAATTTGAACTCCAATGTACATCAGTTATGTCAAGCTACCTATTCACCTGAAATACTGCTTAAAAGTGTCCAACATAAATTGGGTGAGTTCATAGAATTTATGTAAAGTATAAATGTGACCAAAGATTATAGTGTCTACTGCTTCACCACAGTATCAAGAAAATGTTAGTGACAATACTTTACCACGGTATTATAAAAGTATTAACGAATTAAGCGACGTTCAAATAAAAGTAGAGTAGACATAAGATTTCAAACCGTGTACGACAAATAACACATCAATAATCATAAAATTGAATTACTGGGCTGCACTAGAGCTCATGATACTGACACTAACGACGGTATATTAGTGCAATTTCATGCAATTGAAAGCCGCCATGAGATATCAACCCGTAACATCCTAAATCTGACATGGTTTAAACAACGTCCGTTAGTTGTGATTTCGCCAAAACTAGTGAGCGCTACTCACCACAACGGGATGTCAATACTAAAACTCGTGTCTAGCAACTTGTATCATAAGTCCTTAATCAATTTGTTTCTGATATTTATTTAACAACAATTTAATTCCCTCTCATCAAATGATTAGCCATTGGTATTTAACGCGAATGAGGATTTGTTCAGAAGCGTGCATGTCAATTCGTGTTACGGCCATGTATGCATGTCTTAGCTGCCTCGTTGGTTTACGACTTTTGGTGAAAGTTATAAGGTTCCTACCCTATATCATTCTTCATCCTAACCATTGGTTAAATTCAAATGGGGATGTGATCGAACACACATGTCTATTCAGTCGTTATGGCCATGTATGTGTGCTTCAGTTGCCTTGTTGGAGTGGTACTTCTGGTGAAAGATTGTAGAATGATCAACCGTAAGCCTTTCCATACAAAAACCCATATTTATCTTTATAAACTTGTTACTCCTTGGCTTTAGTGGTGGAGATGTGTATCCTTGCCAAGCTTATGATAGAATACTCGTCGGGACCGAGCAATTGAGCGAATTAGTTACATGTTACCACATAGATTAGTTGAGTGATTTGAGTGTTTTCATCTTCCTATTTCGTGAGGTGTTTGGTTGTGTACTTGTGATAGATCAAATAAATGCTTTAACGGAAAATATCCTTAGGGATATATTTTTATAAACTTTTAAAGGCTACTTGAGGACAAGTAGGATTCAAGTGGGGTATAACAACCCGTATTTTTCATCAATGTAATTATCCATCTATTAAATTAGATGCACTGTAATATCCATCTATTAAATTAGATGCACTTTATATACCACCTTTTTACAGGGAAATTTTTTGCTTTATCTCATTATGCAACGTAACTTGCATCTCTAAAGTAAACGAGCTCACGCAACCTCTACCAATGCTATCTCTATCTATGTTTATATCATATAAACATCCTAATATGTCAAGTCTATATCTTAATATCATTTTTACCAAGTACATTATCTATTCAACGTACTTTTCCAAATGTTATTTCAAAACAAGCATTAAACGTTAACGTTTACATAAAAACCCTAATTATATGTAATGTATACATATAAAATGAATGTGCAAGCCTTTAAAGCATATATACGAGTATTAAGTTATAACTTTCTAAAGCACAATGTACAAGCTAATCATGCCTAAAACCTAATTAGGTCATTTAAGCTCCTAAATCATGTTTAAACTTTACTACCACTTTAACACAAGGTACAAGCACTTAATTCATGACTTCTAAACCCTAAACCTAAACCCTAATTCACCTTAAAACTCTAATCTAAAACCCTAAACCCTAAACGAAACCCTAAAACCCTGATTTCACTTTAAACCTAAAACAAAACCCTAAACCTTAAAACTAAGCCCTAAACCTTAACCCTAAACCCTAAACCTTAATCCTAACACTAATCCTAAACCTTAAACTATTTTAAAACCTAACCCTAACATGAATTAAAACCCTAAAACCCTAACCCGAAATCAAACCAACCCGTCACCCCTTTTTCTTTCTTTTTACCCATTTTTAATCCTAAGATAGCACCTTAACACCTCAAGCACCTCTATGACTAACCTACTACCACCCCTAAGCAGCTTATGAGCACCTCTATCACCACCCTTAAGCACCAAGTCTTGCTTTGTCACCTACTTGTCCTCCTTTGTACTTGAACCCCTTCAAAACCCTTACACCTTACAAATCCAGTATCCTAGCTCTCCATACTCACTATCTAGCATCCCTTAGTCACCTTATCTAGCTAGGACACTAAGAAAACAAGAAAACTTAGCCACAAAGGCTTTCCGAAGACTATATAAGCCAAAACATACACCCTCTTTCAATCACAACATCAAATGTTGATCCAAATACGACAATGGAGTTCTAAATCAAACCAATAAGGATCAATTAAAGTCCCTAAGCTCATAATAGAAGCCAAGAATCAAGAGAAAGTAACCCTTGAAGTCGTTACTAGGTGTACGAACTCGAAAACCCCATTTCGACCCATTTTAGCTTAAGTAAGCTCAAAATCTTGTTCGATAAGCTTATAATATGTATTAGAATGTTCATAATACTCTTAAGATCATATATGAACTCTTGTTAAAGCCTTGGAAATCTCAAACACCATGGCGTTTTTTGTTAAAACCCTAAAAACGACCCGTTTTGATTTTCTAGCTAACGAATCCTTTTTCTAAACTTTTGTTACGTTATAAAATCTTATTTTAGCTTATTCTAATAAGCTATAACCTGAAAATATCATTTGGAATCCTAAAATAAGCTTGCATGACTTTTTGGACTTGTTTTGCAAAAGTATTCCATGCTAGGGGTATATATCGTAACTTTCTGAAATTTATAA
The DNA here is from genome assembly GCA_026074375.1 of Tanacetum coccineum. Taxonomy (NCBI): domain Eukaryota; kingdom Viridiplantae; phylum Streptophyta; class Magnoliopsida; order Asterales; family Asteraceae; genus Tanacetum; species Tanacetum coccineum. Next base: position 37,383 of record BQNB010043836.1, on the reverse strand, counting down.
CTAAAGGGGCTGAAAATGTTATTATTCTAAAGTTATAACTATAAGGATCTATCTTTCCAAGTTCTAAAGATAAAGGTTTAAATTATATATACTTTATATATAAAGGACTAAACTTGTAAAAGTTTATAAACCAAGGGTATATATTGCCATTTTTGCAACTTGAAAATATAGCATATAATATTTTTATATAAATTATAAAAATATATATTAATATTATAAAACTCGATTTTATTAAAATCCGACACAATTATCGTTATTAATCATCGATTGGCGCATTATAAAACAATTACGTTATATATTTAACGTAATTTATCATCGACTAACTTTTGGAGAAACTTAAAATCTTATCGTAACACGTTACTAGGGAGCTTCATGTAAGAAGTTTCATTTAGGTATACGTTTTGATGAGTTTGCTGGATTTACGATTTAAAGTGTCCTGGCTCCTTAAACGTTTACTACATGACCTCTGAATTATGATGGCCCGAACAGTGATACAATATTTCCATAAATAAATAAATCAAAGTAATACGTTAAACTTTATAAAGTTTTGAAACATAAACCATCACACTAAGACTTGACATATTACCCCAGGTTGTGTGACGAAGCCGTTACTTTCACTTTATATACTTTTGCCATCAATCAGATTTCCCCCTGTTAATATTTTCATAGCCACGCATTTTAAATCTTCTAATGTTTCAAACCCGCGAGGGGATACATGCTTATAAACCATGATACGAGGTAATTTTTCCGATACTTTTACAGTATTCTATCCTGATATATTATTGCCTAAAGTCCTTACTTTTTTGCCATTAAGACCCACTACATGAACCGTTAATTACTCTTTCGAGTAAGCACAATCTATGAATAGATCTAATTGGGACTAGAGCTCCCCGTTGGTGTACTTATACTTTCTGGTAACCAAACGCACTCATTTGAAAAACACTATCGGGTTGTTTTGAAAAGCACCCGTTTGGGGCAACTTATTGGGATTATTGATTATCACAAAGGTCTCGGTGCATGACTTAAGAGAAGTAATATTGTTTCTTTACTAATTGTACTCATTGCAATATTACATATGGGTGTATAACATCGAACCCACTATTGCAATTGTATTCACACTGTTTACCATAAACCATGAATATCACTCAACCAATATGTTGACCCTTAATTTAGCATGTTATATAACTCAGTAATTGAGCAACTTAAGGAAAAAACAGAGAGTGGCACGGAACTTAAAGATGGCTAAACATCTTATCATTCAAAACTTTATGGTTTCATGAAGATTTTGGGACCTCTGTTTGTAAAAACTCTGATGAAATAATGAATGATAACTAAATTTTCCAAAAACGTCTCTTTTTAGTCGTTTTCTATGATTATGACTTGATATACTATGAAATAATACCCTAGATTAGCTTCCGCTGCTATATGTTAAAAATGGGGGTGTTATAGATTGTATCAAAGCACGGTTTATAGAGAACAAGGAATGAAACCTTAACTATAAATACATTTTCTTTTTCCATCCAAGAAAGTCCCTAGCCACAACATCTGCCAGCATATAATGTAAACTACATAACTAGATACTATTTATAAATAAATAACTTAATGTTATTTACCACTGGTATTGTTAACAGAGTGATTGTCTTCTCCCAGCCACCCAACTTCTAATATTGAGGATCTTTTTCCATCTAACTTTCCATACATAATCTAGCTTTCCCCCAACTATGTCCCACCTTCACCGTGAAAAACTTATTCTAGCTCTTCAAATAACTCATTTGAGTTTTAGTTTTCAATACTTCCCCAACTCTTTCACTTTTTTCATGATGACCCCTATATGAAAGGTCATTTGCATGCATACAAAGCTAAGACTCAACCTATTCCACCACCAACTATTGTGCCTCCATCTTCAATGTTTAATCCTCAAGAATTCTTTCTTCCTCAAGAATTATTGCCACTTAAGAAACAAGGCCATGACCGATCATCCTCCTCTACTTCTGTCCTACCTCAAGAATTTGAGATATGAGAAATCTCTCATAAGGCAAGTCTAGAATGTCACGAGGAGCAAATTAAGGAAATTCTGAATTACCTGGATGAACTCTCTCTCTCTCTCTCTCTCTCTCTCTTTCTCTCTCGGCCGCATTGAGCACATAGAAGACAAAATAGAAGGTCTTGGAAATGGCCGAGTGATCATACAACAAGATTTTGACAATCTGGAAGCTGAACTCCGAGAGTCTCATACTCAAATTGTTAAACTTCAAAGAAAGCAATTAGGAAATAACAGCAAGATTACTCTGGCTCGCTTCAGGATTGCTAATCTAAAACAAATCATCGAAGATATCCAGGTCCGTTACCAAGCAAACAAGGAAAGTCTTCTGAATGCAATCTATGAACTCAAGAACAGCCAGGAAGGACCATCAGACTACTAGATTAGATACTAATTATAGCTTTTGATAGAACCTAGCCACGAGATATGTGGTATAAATAACAACACTTGTCAAATTTTGACTATGTACAGTACAAAGGCAAGTCGTTCACTATATAATATAAGGGTGATCCCGTTTCATATTCATTGTGTGTCCTATATTTCATCTACGTCTTCATCATTATGAATCATACCATGACTTCTAAACAAATTATAGATACTTATTTGATATGAATTATCTATGATATCACTATTGTGACAATGTCTATTTTTTAACCTTACGCATTTTAAGGAAAGCATTGTGATATCATTCTTATTACGTGTTGTTTTATGTTGATAGAATACCTCCCAAAAGGACATCAACATCTGAAGCACTAGCCATGACTCAAGCTGCCATCAGGAAACTAGTTGCTGACAGTGTTGCCACAGCTCTGGAGGCACAAGTTGCAACGGTGGCAAATGCTAACAATACCAATAGGAACACCAGAGAAAGATAAGCTCTTGTAGCAAGAAAGTGTAGCTACAAAGAGTTCATGAGCTGCCAACCTTTCAATTTCAAAGGTTCGAAAGGAGCTGTTGGTCTTATCCGCTGGTTTGAGCTAACTGAATCAGTGTTTTCCCGTAGCAACTGTACCGAAGAATGCAAGGTAAACTTTACTAGTGGTACTTTAACTAAAGAAGCTCTATCCTGGTGGAATTCTTTTGCCTGACCTATTGGGATAGAAGAAGCTTACAAGATTACATGGGTTGAATTCAAGAAGCTGTTGATAAAGAAGTATTGTCCCCGAACTGAGGTCCAGAAGATGGAAGATGAATTTTACCATCTGACTGTGAAGGGGAATGATCTCAAGACATATGTGAGAAGATTCCAGGAATTGAAAACCTTGTGTCCCACTATGGTGCCAGATTCTGAGAAAATGATGGAAGTTTTCATCGAGGGATTGCCTCGAAGTATTGAAGGGAATGTTACCGCCTCTAAACCTCAAACTCTAGAGGAAGCCATTAACATAGCCCAGAGGCTAATGGATCAGGTAACAAAGCACACTCCGGTGTAAGTATCAAATGATCACAAACGAAAGTTTGACGACAAAAGAACTTTCAATAACAACAACAACAACTACCATAACACAAACACCAAGAACCGCTACAATAATCACCAACCACAACAGAACAAAAGACAGGAAACCTTCAGGTCTTATGCTGTCACTCCAACTGAAAATAATGGGTATATTAGAAACCGTCCCTTGTGTAAGAAATGCACTCTGCATCACACAGGACCTTGCATTGTTAAGTGTAATGCTTGTAACAAGGTGGGCCATCTGACTAAGAACTGCAGAAACAAAGGGCCAGCCACTGGAATTAATCTGCTACCAGTGAAAATTACTTGTCATGCCTGTGGAGAGAAAGGGCATTATGCAAATCGGTGCCGAAAGACCACCAACAACAATGCCAAGGGAAGAGCCTACATGTTGAGGGATATGAATGCTCATCAAGACCCGAACGTAGTCACGAGTATGTTTCTTCTAAATCAACATCTAGCTAGAGTATTATTTGATTCTAGAGCCGATAAAAGCTTCGTATCCATATCTCTTGCCTCTAAGCTAAATATTCCACCCATCACAATAGATACCTTTTACAATATCAAAATAGCTGACGAAAACTTAGTAAGCACAAACACTGTTATTCAGGGTGCAACTCTGACTTTGTTAAACCAACCTTTCGAAATTGATCTTATGTCGATCAAACTCGGTAGTTTCGACGTCGTCATTGGTATGGATTGGTTATCCAAGTATCATGCTAGAATTATTTGTGACGAGAAGGTCATCCACATCCCAATCAACGATGAAACTTTGATCATCCGAGGTGACAAAAGTAAAACCCGACTAAATCTCATATCCTGTATAAAAACTGAAAGATATATATCCCGAGGTTGTTAAGTTTTCGTAGTCCAAGTAATGGAGAAGAAGTCAGACGATAAACGACTAGAAGACAAACCGGTAGTCAGAGAATTTCTAGAAGTTTTTCCTGAAGATCTACCTAGCCTTCCTCCTGTTCGCCAAGTAGAATTCCAAATCGATCTAATTCCAGGAGCTGAACCTGTAGCCCGAGCACCCTATAGATTAGCTCCTTCAGAAATGCAGGAACAATCTAACCAACTTCAAGGTTCGAGTGTCTACTCAAAGTTTGACTTAAGATCAGGCTATCATCAACTAAGAGTCAGGGATGAAGATATTCCCAAGACTGCTTTCAGAACAAGATACGGACACTATGAATTTCAAGTGATACCATTTTGTTTAACTATTTACCCATTACCAGGAATTGATGACTTATTTGTCCAACTTCAAGGTTTGAGTGTCTACTGAAGATTGACTTAAGTATCATGGCTATCATCAAATGAGGAGTCAGGCCTGAAGATATCCCAAGACTGCTTTCAGATCAAGATACGGACACTATGAATTTAAAGTGATTGCCATTGGTTTACTATCGCGACCTGATGTATTCATGGATCTCATGAACCATGTGCGTAAACCATACTTGGACAAATTCGTAATAATGTTCATCGATGATATTCTCATATACTCTCATAACAAAGAAGAGGCACGTAAATAATTGAGAATAATCCTAGAATTACTCAAGAAAGAGAAGTTGTATGCCAAGTTCTCCAAGTGTGATTTCTGGATTCGTATCGTGCAATTTCTTAGATACTTAATTGATAGTCAAGGACTTCATGTTGACCCCGCTAAGATTGAAGCAGTTAAGAAATGGACATCTCCTACTACACCCATAGAAATACGTCAATTCTTAGGACTCGCCGGTTATTATCGGAGATTTATCAAAGATTTCTCGAAGATTGCAAAGTCTTTGACTGAATTAACCCAGAAAAACAAGAAGTATATCTAGGGAGAAACCAAGAGTCGGCTTTTCAATTTCTTAAACAGAAGCTATGTGAAGCTCCAATCTTAGCATTACCAGAAGGAAATGACGATTTTGTTGTTTACTGTGATGCATCCCATCAAGGTCTAGGAGCGATGTTAATGAAAAGAGAGAAGGTAATTGCATATGCATCCCGACAACTTAAGCCTAATGAAGAAAACTATACCACTCATGATCTCGAATTAGGAGCAGTAGTGTTCGCTCTTAAAATTTAGAGACACTATCTGTATGGAACCAAATGTACTGTATTCACTGATCATAAAAGTTTTCAGCACATCCTTGATCAAAAAGTATTGAACATGAGACAACGCCGTTGGCTAGAATTGCTTGCAGATTACGATTGTGAAATTCGCTACCATCCTGGAAAGGCAAATGTTGCAGCAGATGCCTTAAGCTGGAAGGACCGAATCAAACCACTCCGAGTTAGATCATTAGTTATGACCATTCATCCAAACTTACCGTCATAAATTCTCAAAGCTCAAACCGAAGCACTCAAGGCTGAAAACTTACGAGGAATGGACAAATCATTTCAAATACGTCTTGATGGAACCATATGTATCAAGAATTGAAGTTAGTTACCACTCTTTGGTAATCTGAGAGACTTGATCATGCATGAGTCCCATAAATCAAAGTATTCCATTCACCCAGGTTCTGACAAGATGTATCAGGATCTAAAGAAACTATATTGGTGGCCTAACATGAAGGCAGTCATCACTGAATATGTTGGCAAATGTTTAACATGATCTAGAGTTAAAGCAGAATGTCAGAAGCCATTCGGCTTACTGATACAACCAGAGATTCCTATGTGGAAGTGGGAGAGAATAACAATGGATTTCATCACAAAACTACCCAAAACCTCAAACGGACATGACATAATCTGGGTCATTGTTGATCGCCTTACCAAATCCGCACATTTCATCCCTACTCGAGAAATAGATAGTATGGAAACCCTTACAAGGTTATACATCAAAGAAATAGTCTCCCGGCATGGAGTGCCGATATCTATCATCTCGGATCGTGATAGTCATTTCACGTCCAGATTCTGGCAATCATTACAGAAGGCTTTAGGTACTCAATTAGACATGAGTACGGCATATCATCCTGAAACTGATGGGGAAAGTGAAAGGACCATCCAAACACTTGAAGACATGCTTCGAGTTTAGAAAAGGATGGGAAAAACACTTACCATTAGTAGAATTTTCTTACAATAACAGTTACCATGCCAGTATTAAGGCAGCACCATTTGAGGCACTTTATGGACGAAAGTGCAGATCACCTGTTTGCTGGGCAGAAGTTGGAGATGTTCAACTTACGGGACCAAAAATAATCCATGAAACCACTGAAAAGATAGTGCAAATTCAACAACGCTTGCAAGCTGCAAGAGACCGACAGAGAAGTTATGCCAATATAAGACGAAAGCCTTTAGAATTTCAAGTTGGAGATCAAGTTATGTTAAAACTGTCACCTTGTAAAGGTGTCATCCGATTCGAAAAACAAGGAAAGCTTAACCCTCGATACATTAGACCTTTCAAAATCCTTAAACGGATTGGCCCAGTGGCATATAAACTTGAGCTTCCTGAAGAGCTCAGTAATGTCCACAATACCTTCCACGTTTCTAATCTAAAGAAATGTTTATCTGACAAATCCCTTGTCATTCCAATGAAAGAGCTTTGACTCGATGACAAACTCAACTTTGTGGAAGAACCAGTGGAGATCATGGATTGAGAAGTCAAGCAACTGAAACAAAGTCGTATTCCTATAGTCAAAGTAAGATGTCACTCTAAAAGAGGACCAGAATTTACGTGGGAACTGGAAGATTAAATTCGTGCCAAGTATCCACATCTGTTTTCAAACATCACTCCGGCATCCAACTAAATCTCGGGACGAGATTTCTTTTAAAGGAGGGAGACTATAACAACCCGTAATTTTCATCAATGTAATTATCCATCTATTAAATTAGATGCACTGTAATATCCATCTATTATATATATACCACCTTTTTACAGGAACCTACCTTATTACAGGAAAATTTTTGTTTTATCTCATTATGCAACGTAACTTGCAACTCTAAAGTAAACGAGCTCACACAACCTCCACTAATGCCATCTATATCTATGTTTATATCATATAAACATCCTAATATTCAAGTCCATAATCTTAATATCAATTTTACCAGTACATTATCTATTAACGACTTTTCAAAACGATAGTTTCAAAACAAAGCATTAAAACTTTAACGTTTACATCAACCTAATTATAAGTAATGTATACCTAAAAATGAATGTGCAAGCCTTTAAAGCATATGATACAAGTATCAATACACAACTATTTGAATAACTTTCCCGCCTAAATCAAGTTATCACTTTCAAATCACAATGGTACAACTAAACATCGCCAACAAACCAAATTACAATAAGTCAACCAAAAATCATGTTTAAACTTACTACAAACTTCTACCACAATGTACAAGCACTTAATGCATGACTTAAAACCTAAACCTAAACTTAATACTTCCTAAAACACTAGACTAAAAACCCAACCCCTAAACGTAACCTAGAAACCTCTAAATTTACTATAAACCAAAAACAAACCCTATACAACCTTAACACTACCCCTAAACCTTAATCCTAAACCTATAAAAACTTAATCCTAACCTAATACTAAACCTTAAACTATTTAAAAAAACCTAACCCTAAACAACACAAAACGAATTAAAACCCTAAAAACCCTAACCCAAATCACAACTAACCCGTCACCCCTTTTTTCTTTTCCTTTACCCATTTTTACCCTCCTAAGCTAGCACCCTAAACAGCTTTCAAGCCCCTCATGACTAACCTAAATACCACCCAAGCAGCTTTACAAGCACATCTATCAATCACATAAGCACCAAGAGGTCCCTTACTTGCTTTGTCACCTACTTGTCCTCCTTTGTACTCGAACCCCTTCACAACCCTTACACCTTTCAAATCTAGTATCCTAGCTCTCGATACTCACCATATATCCTCCCTTAGTCACCTCATCTAGCTAGGACACTAAGCAAACAAGAAAACTTGGGCAGAAAGGCTTTCCAAGCACTATATAAGCCGAAACATACACCCTCTTTCAATCACAAAAAACTTAAAGTTCATCAAATAAAATAATGTTAGTTCTAAATCAGAACCAAGAAGGACAAGTGAAGTCCTAAGAAGTCTCAAAAAGAGGACCAAGAATCAAGAGAAAGGAAACCCTTGAAGTCGTTACTATGCGTAGGAACCGAAAACCCCATTTCGACCCATTTTAGCTCAAGTAAGCTAAAATCTTGTCATAAGCTTATAATCTGTATTAGAATGTTCATAATACTCTTAAGATCATATATGAACTCTTGTTAAAGCCTTGAATCCTCAAACATATGCGTTTTTGGTTTAAAAAAAACCCTAAAAATACCCGTTTTTTATTACTACTATACGAATCCTTTTTTTAACTTTTGTTACGTTAGAACATCTTATTTTAGCTTATTCTAATAAGCTATAACCTGCAAATATCATTTGGAATCCTAAAATAAGCTTGCATGGCATTTTGGACTTGTTTTGCAAAGTATTCCATGCAAAGAGGGTATGATATCGTAACTTTCTGAATTTTGTAACTAAGGGGCCTAAAATGTTAATTATTCTAAAGTTAAACTATAAGGACCTATCTTGCCAAGTTCAAAGATAAGGTTTAAATTATTATATACTTAATATATAAACGGACTAAACTTGTAACAGTTTTAAAATACCAAAGGTATATATTGCCATTTATTTGAAAACAGAAAATATAAAAATATATTTTTATATAAATTATAAAAATATATATTAATATTATATAACTTCGATTGTGTATTAAAACCCCGCCACAATTATCGTTAATAATCATCGATCGGACGCATTATAAAACAATTACGATAGAGTATTTAAGGTAATTTATCATCGACTAACTTTGAGAAACTTAAAAACTTATCGATCACGTTACTAGGGAGCTTCATGGAAGGAGTTTCATTGGGTTAACGTTTGACGAGTTTTGCTGGATTTCCGATTTAAAGTTCCTGACTCTCAAACGGTTACTACATGACCTCTGAATTATGATGGCCCGAACATTGATACTAAATGTCCATAAATTAATAAATCAAAGTAATACTTAAACTTTATAAGTTTTGAAACCATAAAAAGGTTGATTGTGGGTTTTTGTTGTGTTTTTGTATTGGAGAAGAGGGTGCCATGACACTAAAACTTGACCATATTACCTCCAGGTTTGCGTGACGAAGCCGTACTTTCACATTATATACTTTTGCCATCATCAGATTTCCCCTGTAAAGGTGATTCCATAGCCTCACATTTTAAATCTTCTAATGTTTTCATAAACCCGTGAGGGGATACATGCTATAAATCATGAATAAGAGTATTTTTCTAACTGTATGCTATCCCGATATATTATTACCTAAGTCCTTACTTTGCCATTAAGATCCCACTATCATGAACCGTTAATTACTTTTCGGAATAAGCGCGAATGTTGTAAATAGATCTATTTGGGACTGAGCTTCCCCGTTGGTGTACCTATACTTTCTGGTAACCAAACCACTTCATTGAAACACTATTGCGGGTGCTTGGCAAGGCACCGCATAGGGCAACTTATTGTATTGATGATTACTCAAGGTCTCGGTGCAATCTTAGGGCAATGGATTTAAAGTATAATTATTATATATATATAATATAAATAGAGGAATATTATATATATATATATATATATATATATATATATAACTAACTAGCAAATTCCAACAAGTCACCCTTGACCAAGGTAACTAGTTAAAATCTACAAAGAAAATCAATATATATCTGGAAGTATGTGATTCCCGTGTCGTTATCCCCAACGAGGAATGCAATGGAAAGTCGGAAGACGGTTTGATAATTGATGCTTGAATGGAACAAAGATTATGATTGGTTTTCTAATTCTATGGGAAAAATAAGTAAGGCAAACTAAAAACGAAAGCTATAAGAGCTAAAACCCAAAAACGATAACCAGAATCCTAAAAAACGCGACTTAAAATCTAATTTATCAAAATTAAGTCCTAAAATGATCTTTTTGCTTTTTATAAGTCTTAATTGACTAAAATGCTAGAACAAAGAAAACTAGACCAAAAACGGAAGTGATTTAAGCTTAAAACACGAAAAACGTGAACGGGAGCAATCCCGTTCTTTAAAAATCAAAATTTGAAATTTTAACACTATGAAAGCAAATCTAATTTTCCTAAGTTCTATCTGATAAAAGAAAATTTTCTAAAAAAGAATTAGATTTTTTTGATTTTTTTATGATTTATTATGAATTAAAAACGATTTTAATGAAATTAAATGATTAAAAATACTAAACGAATTATAAAAATTCTGAAAATATTACAAAAAATAGTTTAAACAAAACTGGATCTAAGAAAAATAAGCTGGAGAAAACAGCTTATCAAATAAGCTGTTAAATAAGTTAAAACGGCTTATTAAGCAAAAGGGCTAAAAATGTGGTTATCTAATTAATTGTGCAAGATAAAACCGAAAAAGACCCGAGGGCGAGCGGTAGAGTGTGTGTGTTATAAGGGTTGAGGGTGTGAGGTCCAGGGTTCGAGCCCTGCTCACCTTGGACTTCCACCTTCCCCCTTTTGCTTTTTTTTTAAAAACTTTTTTCACAGATTATAAATAAGCTGTAAACCTACAACTTTTGTGAAAGCACTTTTTCTATAAACCACAAATAAGCACTAAAATAAGCTGTCAAAGTTGACAGATTGCTTAATCTACACTAAAAGGCTAAGACTTAACTTTTTGATCTTTTTAAACACAATAAGCGACTAAAAAGGGGAAATAAGCTAAGACAAGCTATAAGCTACACCTAATAAGCATTTTTGAACAAAAATAAGCAATTAAAATAAGCTAGAATGACAGTTTTACTAAAAAGCTATAATACTTAAGATTTTTTAAGCTAAAATGCAAATAAGCTTAAATAAGCTCTAAACTAACAGAAATAAGCTAAAATGGGCTTAAACTAACCTAATAAGCAAGACTAAGCCTAACTTAAGCAGAAACAATAAACAGATAAGCTCAAATAAGTAAATGGGTGTAACGACCCAAACCCGCTCCGGAGAGTAGGCCGAAACATCATAATCATGGTGTCATATCAAAGCATAATAAAGGCATAAAGTCATAAATGATAACATAGAACAAAGTGGAAAGCCGAAATCAATCATCGGCTCCCGATTATGAGATCAACATGAATAACGTAAAAGAAGTCTAAAGGACTAAAACATGTGTCCAAGATAGTATAGCACATCAAAGTGTCTGCGATAAAAAGAAAGGAAGCTAAATGGTCACTTCCTAAGCACACACTCTCTCAAGCCCAATCTCCCTCTAGATACCTGCCGTATAAGAAAGAGAAAGAAATACGGCTGAGCATAATGCTCAGTGAACGGATATAATAACAATGTAAGCAATAAGTATGAATCCTGGATAATAAGTATAAAGCAGCGGAAAGATCATGAGTGTCATGAGGAAACCTGGAGAATACATCGTGAAGGAATAGGAAATAAACATGTAAAACGTGGTAACGTGAAGTCAAAGATATCATGAGATATCATTTATAAACATAAATAATAAGGAATGCCCACGAGCTCATATAATCATACATGTCATAATAATAATGTCGTGAATACATGCATATAATAGAGGGGCTGCCTCAACATGTAATAGAGGGGTGACCTCTTATAATAATATGGGTGGAGGGATCAGCTCCAATGTGATGGGATGTAGAGCACACACCAACCAATCACCATGAACGTGTAAACATGTAAACTAGGATGCACCCATACGCCCCTGAATAATAATGGCCAAACATGAAATATAATCTGGTAACATGAAAAGGGACGCCGCGTGAAATCACTCTCAACGCGAAAGAGTCGTGACACAGGTGCCTCATGTGTCACGGTCATGGTACCTCCATGACTAGGTGGTAAGTCATGTAAATCATGGTCATGCGTATATATAGCTCGGGCAATAGAATAAGTCATGAAATCAACATGTAAGGGATCATGGCAAAAGACATAAAAATGGGGAAGCATAGCAGTTCTGGGGATGAATCATGAAAAGAAAGAATGTCCTTACTGAAAGGACGGAATATCCGTACCTTATGTCCAGCAGTAACGGAAAGAGATGGATAAGAAGATGGAAGCTACTCCTGCTTAATGCGATCTACATGTTAAAGGACATATATAAGTTACTTGTTCATGATTAAGGTTACTTTCCATTTTTTTGTAACTTTCTATTTTTAGTAACTTTCTATTTTTAGTAACTTTCTATGATTAGTACGTTCCATGATTAACATATTCCATGATTAATATTGATTAGTATTCTTGTTATATTGGGTACTTTCCAAAAATAGCAGCTTCTAAATATAGTAAGTTTCCAAACATAGACTTTCCTTAATTAACTTTCCATAAATGATAACTTCCCTGATTTAATAAGTTTCCATAATTAAAACTTCCTAACAATAACTTTCTTAAAAAAGAGCAGGGTTTCTATAAATACATGTTTTCTATAAAATATCAAGTTTCTATAAATAGTAAAGCTCCATAAATAACATTTATACTATATTAGCAGGAATTACTATTTCTGTATTTTACAATCCAAAATCCTTGATCTTACATAGTATACGTAATTAGTCTTTTAAGATTATTAATTTAATTAAACATAATATTTAATTATCCATTTTTGCAATCACAAGCCCTTATTAATATCAAATATGGTATTTTCATACTTAATACTTTAAATTACCGATAATACCCTTGTACTTTTCATAATTTAACAACTTTTAGTCCCTCATTTTAAATACAATTCGAATTAATATATATATTTATATATATTAATCATGTTTAAACCATAACAATTATCAATGACAATTTATACCCTTCACTTTTTTTCACAAGAATCTATACATTATATTAACTATGCCATAATCAGACTCCAAAGTTTCAGAAATTACCAAACACAATCGGGGAAATCCAATAAATGCACAAAACCCCTAATTAGAATTTCCCCCATAATTACATAATTTTTATACATTCATTAGCCTGTATTGGACCTGGAATAATATAAAAAACCCTAAACCTAAATTCTTTATCCAATTTATTCTTCACATTTCCTTCAAAATTCAAATCGGCAAGACTGAAAATTCCTACAATAATTATCTAAATCTTTTATACAATTTTTCTAACAATTTAATCTGGTTCATTACATGATATATACAAGTCATAAAAATTATAAATCGAAAGTTATAATTATTAAGAGCCGAATACATTCTTGCAATTAATTTAGGGTTTATGATCATGTTTAAGCTTAATAAATCAAAATAACTGCATGTAATTTTTTCTCATGAACGATCAGATTATAGAATGTAAAATAAGTTATATAAAATACCTTGAAATAATATGGATGATTGATGAATTATTGAGTTCGGCAAGGTATTTCGAATTCAACAGAACACCATAAATCGATCAACTTCAAACCCATGAACCACTAATTTTCCTTAGCTCCTTGTTACACCCAAGAACCCTAGAAAATCCGTTTCTTGGCCTTGAAAAAATAATGGTGCCACCACTTAATTGTTTAAGGGTTTTTTGAAATGGTTTTTAAGATATTTACCAAATGAAAATCGTAATATAAAAATGCAATATACAAACTAAAATGCCTGAGATTTGGGTATTTTCAAAGTATAAAATCATATTTTATTTTTGCCTAAAAATATTTCATAATTGCCTCTATATATGTTATATTTCATTGTATAATTATAAAAACTTTACTTATAATTATTTCGCAAAATACATATTTATAAGAAATAATTATTTTTCTTGCATAATATAAGATATTTTAATCTTATATAAATTTCATACTTGTCACATGATGTATTTTATAATTTATAACACTTGATTGAATTTTATTCATGCTTTTATTAAATTTTCTGACATTAGGGGCATTTTGGTAATTTTGCACGTGTTCTGATTTTAGGGTTTTACAATGGGCTTTTTGGCCAATCTTGTTAACCAAACAGCCAAGAGGGGACTTTTTGAGCTTAATTTTAAGCTACAAAACAGATCCTTATGGCTTAGCAACTTATAAGCCCTTAAAGCTTATCCAAAAAGCTACTTAAATCAACAATCAGAAAGGAGTTTGAAAATCAAATAAGCCCTCAAAAGGGCTTATGAAAAAGCTGTCTACTCAGATTACAACACTTAAGAAATTTTTCAATCTTTACAAACCCCTACTTTTGAGCTTAAAAATAAGCAAACAAACAGAACCTTATGAACTTAAAACCTCAAAACAGATTTAGATTAGACCTCAAAGAACTTATATCATCTTTCAAAAGAGAGTTTGAAATAAAGGATAAGCCAGAAAAAGCAATTGAAAAAGCTATTTCTTCTTAAACACACACTTAGCAAAAAAAATTGACAGAATTTGACAAAACACAAACCAACAATGCAGACCTATTTGACCTTGTTTCTAACCTGTTTTAACACTTAAACAAACTCAAAAACATCATAAATACTTGCCATACAAAGATCTAATCACACAATTGATTAAATGAGCTTATGAGTTCACAGATTCAAGTATTGGGTTAAACAAACTATGATTTTGAGATTTATAACTTAAAAACTTAAACTAACTCACTTTTATGACTAATTTTACCTAATTAAAACTGACTAAAGAACACAAAGCTAGTTTTGACCAATTTTCACCCATTTTCATAGTTAAACTAAACACCCCTTTAAAATTTGAAAATACATTTTCAGCTTGGAAAATTGGTTTTTAAAACTATAACTTCAAAGACCAGATGTTAAATAAGTATTTTAGACAATATTAAGCAAATTTCAACAAGAATTAAGCACTAGAATAAGCTAAAACAGATTATACAACTAAATAAGATATTTAGGATAGTTTTTAAGAAAAACTTAAACTTAATGATTTCTAAACTACAAGACAAGCATAATAAGCATTTAACATTATAACTAAGCATAAATAAGCAAGAATAAGCAGAAATTAAGCACAATAAGCTATGCTACAGTAAATAAGAAACTTACCAAGCCCTTGCTTAAACAGGGCAAACAAGCTTATAAATAAGCTAATCTACAAGCTCTAGCTTGTCAAAAGACAAGCTAGTGGTGTCCATAAACCCTTCCATTTCTGGCTTATCATCCAAATAAGCTGTGGTATTTGAGGGTGATTTCTTTTTGTAAATTTTCTTTAATACTTAATAATTTTAGTTTGATTCATGAAAACTGCTTATGAGAGAGTTATATAAAAGCTTTTAGTACTTAACCAAGACTTGAAAACACTAAGAGCTTAAAAACAGATTTCAAAACATAAAATTCATCAAACTTTCATTAAACTTAAAAAGGTTACAAGGCTTGGAATTTAAAAGACAATAACTTAAAAATAAGCTAAAAACTAAAACTAGGTTAAAAACTACATGCCTCATTCGGGCTTACAAAGTCCTATTTTATACTAAGCTAAATAAGTCTTGGTCTCTTTGGTGTGCTTCTTCAGTGAGACTTTGAGGACTTGTGTTAGTTGTGTGAGTGCTTTCAATTGAACAAATTCGAAAGAAAAATGAAAAATACCCAATTTTAATTTTTGGTGCTCATCATGAACCCTAGACTCAAAAAGAAAGAAATAGTTGAAATGACTTACAATTTATGATCTTAGAGATGTTAGGGATGATTATTGGTGTTGATTTGATCTTGAATTTAAGTTTTAATGGTTGATTTTGAAGTTTTGGTGGATTTGGGGTTGTGTTCGTCGCACCTGCAGGTAAGGGGGTGTTTGTTTTTGTGTTTTGAAATTTTTTATTTAAGGTGTACATATTCACTTCTGTTCTAGACGGCGGTCCCATATCTCATGGCGGTCCCCAATATATTGGGGGGCCACCTATATAGGGGCCGTCCTCAGGCATTGATTTTTTTTGACTTTGTTTTTGACACAAATTTGACTAGAAGGAGTGACAATTCAATTTGCATTTCGCAACTTAAACATGTTTAAAGTACTTCGGATGAAGTATTTAAGTTGTCACGACACGGAATGGAACACGGGCTAGAATTGAGACAGAAGAAAGAGATGCGTACTCAATATGATTTATGGAATGTGTTCCATCATTCCTAAACCAAGACATAGATAGTTAAACGATTCACGTTTAAGAGGTTTAGTGAGAATGTCGGCAATGTTGTCGACGGACGGTACTTTTTCGATAGATATATGTCCTTTTTGGACATTATCACGGAGGAAGTGGTGACGAATTTCGATGTGTTTGGTACGAGAATGTTGCACCGGGTTTTTGCTAAGGTCAATCGCGCCTTTGTTGTCGCACATGATGGGAACGTCGTCGAGTCGTACGTCGTAGTCGATTAGAGCTTGTTTCATCCATAGTGCTTGTTGACATGCCTTTCCGGCGCTTACGTATTCGGCTTCGGTAGTGGATATAGCAAGAGCGGTTTGTTTCTTCGAGAACCAAGATGTCAAACAACATCCCACGAACGTACAAATACCGCTAGTGCTCTTTCGGTCCACATAATCTCCCGCATGATCAGAGTCGGCATATACTACGGTTTCTATGCCGGTCCCCTTAGGATACCATAATCCTAAGTGCGTAGTGCCTTTAATGTATCGGAAGATACGCTTAACCGCTTCAAGGTGAGAGGTTTTGGGAGCCTCTTGGAAGCGGGCACAAAGGCAGACACTAAACATGATATCGGGCCTACTTGCCGTTAGGTATAATAAGCTACCTATCATGCCTCGATACTTGGTACTATCTACCGACTCACACTCTTCATCTTTCGTGAGTTTAGTATCGGAGGACATGGGGGTTTTCATTGGTTTAGAATCTTCTAGACCAAATTTCTTAAGCATTTCTTTAATATACTTAGATTGATTAAAGAATATACCATCTTCCATTTGTTTAATTTGTAATCCAAGGAAGAAGTTAAGTTCGGTTTCCCGTATATACATAGAATTACAACTTAAAATGTAATAGTCTTAGTTCAAAAGCATATTTAAATTTAAGAAAAATAGATTTTCCCTATATTTATTAATTCACGTTTACTATACTTAATATAAATTAACAACATTCAAATAAACTACATGAAATCCTCGACTTTTAGAAGGTCTGCAACATTAATTCGGTTGTGAGCCGGCAAGATGCAGCAAACTTTTATCAGTCTCGGATAAATACTATGTGCCTTATTTAGAAGAGTGCAACATCGGTTGTGAGCTGACAAGATACAGTAAACTTTTATCAGCCCACAGTTTATTATTATTATTACCACATTTTTTTTATATTACCAAGATATAGAGAAAATTTATTTTTAGAAAATTTAAGTATAAATTTGAACTAAAATTATTGATATCATCCATACTTCAAAATTTGTTGATTTAAGTTTAGTTTTTGAAAAGAGCACGTATTATTAGTTCGGTTATAAGCTGATGGGAGAAAAAGCCACAAATTACACACATGAGCTTGTAAGATTTCCAAATAAAACTCATAATTAACTCTATCATTTTTCGTTCTTCGCGAAGATCCGCGAATGCTTAATCTAAAAGTTAAGGAACAAGCTAGAGCTCAACACGCTCGATCGAGTCAAAATTTATTCTTATTCTACCCAGCAGGAAAGTCGAAATTGTGACAAAACACTTATTTTGTTTTTGAAATTTTTTTTATTTTTTCATTTTTTTGGTCTTTTGGTGGTAAAAACGGGATTACGTGAAAACAACGACTGCAGGCACAATCAAATCGAAGATCCCCCCCCCCTCCATGTAACAGAATTGAACATGTACCTCAATGTTTTAAGAAGGGTCTCTACGTAAATCCTAAGCCGTTTATTAAGTATGCTCAAAGATAAACGTTAGTCGATAAGATTTGGATATTGGATTCCCAAAATGAAGCTGAGGATGTGAAGCTCTTGTGAACGAAGGACAAAACCACGAGCACGAGAGGCTTCAAAAATCCGGGACAATCCTGGACAATCATCATAAAAACACAAGCAATCGAGAATGGAAGAGGCACACCTCCTCACGTTACAAAACACTTATTCATTACTATCATTAATATTAGGATAAGCATGGGTTGCCTCCCACGAAGCGCTTGTTTAAGGTCACTTAGCTTGACCCGATCCCCGAATTCATTGGTCCTTGGGGAAGGTTTGGAGATCCGGGACAACCATATGTGGTACGTCCCCTCCAAAGTAGTGCTTAAGTCTATGACCGTTCACCTTGAAGTTTGGCCCGTCGGTTTGAGATAACTCGATGGTGCCATAAGGGTACACATGGGCAATGGTGAACGGTCCGGTCCAGCGGGATTTTAGCTTGCCCGAGAAAATCTTCAATCGAGAATTAAAAAGAAGGACTCGGTCACCAACGTTGAAAACGCGGTTCTTGATTTTGGAGTCGTGGATCTTCTTTGTCTTCTCTTTGTAGATCAAAGAGTTCTCGTAGGCTTGATCACGAAGTTCATTTAATTCATTGAGTTGAACTTTCCGGTGATCACCCGCGGACTTAAGGTCAAAGTTTGCATGCTTCAAGGCCCAATAGGCTTTGTGCTCGAGCTCGATCGGTAGATGACATGCCTTTCCGTACACGAGCTTGTAAGGAGTACACCCGATGGGTGTTTTGAAAGTGGTACGGAAGGCCCAAAGTGCGTCATCTAATTTATCCGACCAAAAGGCACGGTTCTCGCCTACTGTCCTTTTCAAGATTCTTTTTAAACCACAGTTGGAGACTTCCGCTTGCCCGCTTGTTTGTGGGTGATACGTGGTAGCAAGACGGTGAGTGACACTGTACTTAAGCATGACCTTTGCTAATTGGTCATTGCAAAAGTGCGTACCGCGATCACTAATGATAGCGCGGGGAGTTCCAAACCGAGCAAAGAGAGATTTCAAAATTTTAACAGCAACTCGGGTGTCATTGGTGGGGAGCGCTTTTGCTTCAACCCATTTCGATAAGTAATCGACGGCCACAAGTATGTACTTGTTCCCTCTTGAAGACGGGAACGGCCCCATGAAATCGATACCCCAAACGTCAAAAATTTCACAAACCTGGATGGCATTTTGTGGCATTTCATCACGTTGTGAGATCTTTCCCTGACGTTGGCAAGAGTCACAAGATTTGACTAAGTCATGGGCATCACGATAGATTGTGGGCCAATATAAACTGGAGTCAAACACCTTTTTGGCGGTGTAGTTCGGGCCATGATGTCCCCCGGTGGGTCCATTGTGGCAAGCCTTAAGAATATCAATGGCTTCTTGGCCGTGAACACACCGCCGGATGACTTGATCCGCACAGATTTTGAACAAATAGGGGTCGTCCCAAAAGTAATGCTTCACGTCTTTGAAGAATTTGTTCTTTTGTTGGGACGACATCCCTTTCACAACAAATTTCCCCGCATGGTAATTAGCAAAATCGGCAAACCATGAGGTACTAGAATCACTATGAAAAGATACCATACTAAGTGTCTCGAGAGGAAATGTTTCATTTATTTCCTTTTTATCGAGCACACTTTGGTGAGGATTCTCTAATCGGGACAAATGGTCGGCGGCGAGGTTCTCGGCTCCTTTTTTTTATCACGGATGATGATATCAAATTCTTGAAGGAGGAGAACCCACCGGAGCAATCTCGGCTTTGCATCTTGTTTTGCAAAAAGATATTTTAGAGCCGAATGATCCGTATACACTATGCTTTTTGACAAAACTAAATAGGACCGGAATTTCTCGAAAGCATACACCACGACAAGTAATTCTTTCTCCGTTGTGGTGTAATGAGCTTGAGCATCAGTCATAGTTTTGCTTGCATAGTGTATAGGCTGAAAATGTTTTGTTTTTCGTTGCCCCAAGACTGCACCTATTGCAAAATCACTCGCGTCACACATGAGCTCAAAAGGTAGGTCCCAATCGGGGGCAACTAATATTGGTGCTTCGGTCAATTTTTTCTTAAGTGTTTGAAAAGCTTCAATACACTCTTTGGAGAAGAAGAACGGAGTATCTTTTTCAAGAAGACGGGTCATCGGCCAGGCTATTTTTGAGAAATCTTGAATAAATCTACGATAAAACCCGGCGTGACCAAGAAAACTCCGAATTCCTTTGACGGTGGTGGGATGAGGTAGCTTAGCAATAACATCAACTTTAGCCTTATCAACCTCAATCCCGTTCTTAGAAATCTTATGGCCAAGTGCAATACCTTCCTTAACCATAAAATGACTCTTTTCCTAATTTAGACAAAGATTGGTGTCTTCACACCGTTTAAGCATCTTGTCCAAATGGGAGAGGCAAGTTCCGAATGAATTCCCAAAGACCGAGAAGTCGTCCATAAAGACTTCCATCGTTTTTTCGATCATATCGTGAAAGATAGCCATCATACACCTTTGGAACGTGCCCGGTGCAT
This sequence comes from Tanacetum coccineum, assembly GCA_026074375.1. Taxonomy (NCBI): domain Eukaryota; kingdom Viridiplantae; phylum Streptophyta; class Magnoliopsida; order Asterales; family Asteraceae; genus Tanacetum; species Tanacetum coccineum. The sequence continues at coordinate 16,566 of BQNB010043836.1, read as the reverse complement.
TGCATAAGCCGAAAGGCATGCGACGGTAGGCGAACGTTCCATAAGGACACGTGAATGTGGTCTTTTCTTGATCTTGAGGGTCGATGGGAATTTGAAAGTAACCCGAGAAACCGTCGAGAAAACAATAGTATTCGTTTCCCGCTAGTCTCTCAAGCATTTGGTCCATAAAGGTATGACATGTTGTGATCTTGCAGAAGAAAAGATGAGAGAGAGAGATCACATGATAAATAATCGTAATGTAGAAGAATACGTTGTTATTTTCTTCCTTGCACTTGATTAGAAGGTGACGAAGGAGGAAGAAAGATAATTTACTTGAAAACAAAATCAATGAATGTTAAGTGATCAAAGAATATGATTTTAGAAAGAAAGGAATAAATAGAAAACTATACTGAATAGAATTTTTGGCAAGAGGAAGTCTGTTTTTGAAATGGGGTGGCCCAATATTTATAGGGACAAAAAATGACCGTTGCTGGCGGCGGTCCCTTATATATAAGGGGGCCGCCGCTAGACTCCGCTCCATTTTTTGTCCTTTTGTGGTGAAGGTTGTATCTGTTATGAAACCTTCTATTTTGGGGGGGAAAATTTGAAATTCAAATTTTATGTTTTTAATAAAACATTTCTTTAATGAATAAATAATTTGTTTTTTATATTTTAATAAAACATTTTTGTGGAAGTATAAAGAATTAAGAAAAAAATTTCTTTTTCACTAATCCATGGTTTAATGATTTTTTATCCATACTTAAGTGATTAACCTAAAAATATAATTTTATATTAGTAATTGATAAACGTTTAATTTATCGTAAGACGTTTACACATTTTGTTATATATCAAACACTGAGAGGTCAAAAAATTAAATAACGTATTTTGACAATGTTTTTTACTAACACATTTAATCAAGCAGAAACTAATAAAGAACATGCACAAGTAAAAGAAGACAAATTTAGTCAACATCTTTATAGTCCACCTATAACAGAGAAAGAGGGGAGACTCTTCTCGAAATGTTGACTCGTCAAACAATAAACATTCTATCAACGACACCTTCTGAACATGTTGGAGCAAAAGATCATCCCGTTAGAACAATCCAGTGAAAGTGCTCTCGCAATCATTTAATAACAAGTACGTCCCTAAAAACAAATGGCGAGATGTGTACGTTCGCACTCACCGTGAGTTGAACCGAACCAAAGAACATCAAAGAAGCCATGTCTGATTCTGCATGGATTGAAGCGATGCAGGAAGAAATTCACCAGTTTGAACGACTAGATGTATGGGAATTAGTCGACAGACCATTATGTAAAAATGTCATTAACATGAAGTGGCTCTGGAAAAATAAACGTGATGAAGAGAATACTGTAATACGGTCAAAAAGGAAGGAATTGATTTCGATGAGTCATTTGCACATGTCGCTCGATTGGAAGCTGTCCTGTTATTCATTGCGTATGCTGCACACAAATCATTTCTAGTATACTAGATGGACGTCAAGACAACATTCCTTAACGGACCTCTAAAGGAAGAAGTATACGTCAATCAGCTAGATGGATTCATAGACCCATATCACCCTGACAAAGTCTACTATCTCAAAAAGGCATTATATGGACTCAAACAAGCTCCAAGAGCGTGGTATGATGAGCTCTCCAACTTTGTGGTATCTAAAGGATTCTCCAAAGGTTCTATTGTTGATCCAACCTCTTTCATACAAAGAACGGAAGACTGTTGCTTTGTGTTAAATATATTTTGATGACATTATTTTTTGTTCACAGAACCTCAAAAACTTCCAAAAAGTTTGAAAACTATGCACAAAAATTAGAAATATCTATGCTGAGGGAGTGAAATTCTTTAGGAATTCAATCCTACCAATCCCCCGTGTAACCTTATAAACCAAGCTAATTATGCTCCAAGAGATACTTAAAAGCATGACATACCCATGTGATAGCGTTGGTCACTCAATGCTACTAAACCCCTAGATGCTACTTGGTGTAAAAAAAACAAAAAAAAAAAAACCAAAAAAAAAAAGAAAAAAAGAACTCCCTATTGCCAAACAAAGTATCGTAGCATGGTCAGACACTCATATACCTAACAGCGAGTAGACCAGATATTGTGCATGCAACATGTTATTGTGCTCGCTATCAAGCGAAACCGACTGAGAAACATCTCAATGCGATTAAGCGGATCTTTCGGTACCTCAAAGATACCATTAACATGGGACTTTGGTATCCGAAAGACACCGGTTTCGAACTAACTGCTTTTTCAGATTCGGATCACGCGGGCTGTCTCGATTCACGTAAGAGCACATCTGGTGGCATACAATTTATAGGTGGTGATAAGTTAGTCAGCTGGTCGTCCAAAAAGCAGGACTGCACTTCAATGTCTTCAGCAGAAGCCGAGTATGTGTCTTTATCTGCGTGTTGCGCTCAAGTTCTATGGTTGAGAACTCAGCTCACAGATTATGGCTTCCACTTTGATAAAATACCTATGTATTGTGACTCAAAGGCAGCCATAGCCATCTCGTGCAATCCAGTCCAGCATTCCCGTACCAAGCACATCGATGTCAGATATCACTTCATAAAGGAACAGGTTGAAAAGGGTATTGTTGAATTATTCTTTGTCGGAACTGAATACCAGTTAGCTGACTTGTTCACTAAAGCTTTATCGGAAGATAGGTTTAAGTCTCTTGTCAGACAACTCGGTATGAGATGTTTGACTCCAGATGAACTGGAGGTTCTGGCAATTGAATCTGCTTGATCCATCAAACATCAATTTGTAAATATTTTTATTCTCTCTTTATTTTTGATTTATAAAAATTTTGAAAAAGAAAATACAAAAATATAAAACCAACAAAAAGAAAATAGAAAAATATAAAACCTAGAAAAACAAAATATAAAATCAGAAAATTTTCAAAAATACCAAAAAGAATCTTCTCGACATGTCTCTTGGAATCGATAACATTTACGTACCTAGAAATGTTGATTAACATCGACACGGGCGTGTAAATGAAGTTCGAGCGAGAGTTTCAAATGCTTTCAAAACATGTCATTTCTAAATTTTTCTCAATGACTTATGTACATTTCAGTGCATAACTCGGTCCCGAATGTAATAGGGAAGTGTACGCTTCAGTGCGCTTACTCTAAAATAGAAGAGAAGTCTTCTATCATGTTTTTTAAAATCGTTGAACATAATTTTTCAAAAAGAACTTTCAATGTCAAACTGTCTACAATATAATTGTGATATTTTTTCCATAAAAAGAGGGTATTGTTAAAATTGTTGTGTTCAACACTCCCTTCTCGAATAGTATTAAAGAATAATCGTACGTTAGATGTCCTTTTATGTGAATCAAATTCGAGAGGGAGCTTTTAAAACAAAGCCTTTTAATGTGTTGGATACATCTCATAAATGTTCAATTTTTATTGTATCTCAAACACATCTTGTGAAATAAAATGTGAAGACACAATGTCAATTAATAATATACATTTTTCTCAAAGGCACTCACACCGTCTTCAACATTTATGTGGTGTTCATATCAATTTTTCATCCAATGTCAAGTATGTTTAATAATATGGTATCCCACATATACTACTGAAGGATTATCTGGAAAAATGAATTCATGCAATATCGTGGTATAATTTTTCTCCAATGGAATTTTCATGTCAAATTTTAATCAATTGGTAATTTCCAATACTAGTGTTTTTTATTATTTAAAATAAGGGAAGAAAATGTGATAAAATATGTTATAGACTAATTTATCTTTAAGACTCCTAAGTGCAACTCTTTCCTTCATGTGTTAAAACAATTTCGAATCTCGAGTGCACAAGAGTTAGGAGTAGATTTCAAAATAACAAATGTCAAGAAAATGGTTTTAATGGTTCATACTCTATACCAAAACAACCTATTAAATTCACACGATCCCCTGAAGTCATAAGGTGGTTAGGTTAGGTATAAGTCCTATGATCCAACCAGAACCGAAAGGATCTACCCAAGGACACTCCAATTATTAGGAAAATAGCATTCCTTATGATGATTGGAAAGAATGTGTAAAAGGGAAAAATGCCGACTAAGATTGAGCTAACACTGGAACAATCACAACAAGGTGTTAGTAATGACGTCTTGGTAAGCATTAAAGGGGTTGAAGAATTAAAAAGAAATGTATGGATAAAGGGTGAAAACAAAGCAGCCCTCCAAACAACTTAGGTAGAAACCGGGTCAATACATAATCTATCAAAATCACAAGATGAATTCTGAGATATTTAAGATGACATTCAGGACCCCATGATGCATTGCACAAGCCCTTTCCCAGCCCTTCGGGTTTCTCTCAAAAGAAACTTGTACTTATTTGTCACGGAGATACACACGTAATCTATTAACATCTCACTCCGAGATTGTTGATATTGAATAGGTGGCAGTCTGCTCTAGCCTCTGATTACTAAAACCGCACAAATCGAGTCTAGAGCCAGAAGAGATCGAATTATAAATCTCATTAGGACACAATGTCAAAATACACTTGTTAAACACCATAAAGTTCACAAGTTGTAACAAAGAGTCCTACGCATTATCCTTGATATCTTGCCAGAACATCCGAGTGATACTTAAGTATTCACAGTGAAGATGAAAATCCTGCTTGAGCCAACCGACAAACAAACTCTTGTAGGATGACTTAGCAAGAATTCAATATGAATCCAAGCTTTGTGTTGAACTGGAAAGAAATGATGTTGCGATTCTATGTGAATCAAACTTGTTCCAGTAAAATAATTGACGACTTAATCAGAAAGATATAACTATCTGATTCTCCCTTTTACGTGTTGGTCTGCTTTGAGACGTTCGTAATGAGACTAAGCAAGCATGGTGATCTAATATCTAAGTGTTTAAAAATCCTACGCTTTGAGCTAGAAAACCTTGTCAAGCGAAGATGTCTTTGAATCTACCTGATCACAGGTATATTATTTTATACAAAACTGGGAACCGAGGTTAATGCAACCGAACTCAAGATGAATGACAAATCCATATTCATCTTTTATTGCTAACTGTCTTATTTTAGGTTTAGACGACGGTGTTGTAGCCTCATTCCAGTTAAGTCGGGATTCATAAACCACATGCTCATACTCAAGCTTTCAAATTCAATCATTCAACATCAAGATCGTTGATTCTAAACTACCCCACCATCAAAGAGCCTCAAAGTCAAATAAAGAATCGTATTTTGGGAAGATTGTTAACGTTACTTATCAATAATCAAAACAAGAATGTAACAAGATGACATGTTGGGTCAAGAGCATAAGATGACGAGAACGTTTTAAATCAACTGAAATCCAAGTCAAGGAGATGATGCAAGATTAAAGATCTCAAGAACTCAAAGTCAAAAGATAAAGGCTCAAGATCAAGATCACGAGGCATGAATGAACAAAGCCATTACAAACAAGACAATACCAAAAGAAGGCGAAGCTCAAATGTCATATCATCAACGTTAGGGGAGATCAAAGAAGACCTCAACATTGGGGGAGATTGTTAGCCTTAACTTTATTAAGTCAAACAAGAATGTCATCGGTCTTATTAAGTCAATTAGGTCTTGTAATGTAATAGGCTAGTCGGGTATTAACGGGCTTGGAATGTAAACTAATATTGTCCATGTACCAGGCTCAAAGCCCAAGTTAAACCAAGCCCGGCCCACTAAGTAAGCCTATGTGCCAAGTAAATGGCTAAGGGTATAAAAGAAACCCTCTCCACACATGGAGAGGGTGTTGGTTGCATTTGCTCTCATTTGTAATCCACCAAAACTCTCTCTAATCTAATATTCTTCTTGTTTCTCTCTCTACTTTCTCTCTCTACATCCTAGCTTATTTTCTACTCAATCTTGCTTATTGGTAATACATAAAGTTGTGTTTGGATCTTAAATATATGGGATAACAAACAGGAAATGGGATATGTCATCATCAGTTTTCTTTATTTGTGAAAAGCAAATCCAACAAAAATTCCAACAAGAAATTCGATCCAACCATTATAACCATAAAACTCGTATTTAAAACAAATCACATGATAATCATAAAGTTTAAAAATCACAATTATATGACTAATCAAAATAACATCATAACAATTATGTGTGTACCTTGTGAATCGAGAGGAGAAGTAGTCACGAACCAGTATCAATAGTGTGATCTTCCTACGGTTACTCCACACTAACACTTGGATGAATTAAGCAGGATACTAGTGTTTAAACAAGAACACAACATAACAGATTTAATCAGTAAGCACAACTTGTCCGAAAAGAACCAAGGGTGTGCCGAAAATGTCTCATAAAACATAATGGATAAACCCTAATTCTTAATTAAAGTATTTGTAAAGCTTAAAGGACAATCTTTTATCTAAATAAAAGATATACTTTTACTTTATAAAGAGATAATTATCACAATAAAAAATTTTGATCTTATCTCGTAAGCTCTTGATGTGGGTCGTTGTATCACAAGAAGTTTTACAACCCCCTAGGCAGTGCACCAAATCATTGTAGTGTAGTATAAGCAAGACCCGGGGGTTTAATTTATCGTTCACACAAGGAATATTGTTGGGAAGGCTCGAACAGAATGTAGCTAAGGTCTAAGAGGTGAAAGAAGATTATATTTGTATTTTTATATTTTAAGAAAGCATGTAAAATCTCTGGTTTGAAGGGGTTTGGTTTTAAGCTAATTAACTACTAATCTAATCTAAATCTAATCTACTTGTGGAAACTCGTATAGGTAAACAAACGTGTTCACTTAATCATGCACTACTCCTTAGTTTGATCTTCCTAATCCTATTGCTTTGCCACACTTGTGATGTAATGTGTAAGTATTTCCTAATTCATGAACGAATTACACGAACCCGCCGTCTATGTAATATTCCGTTAAGGCAACACACAAGTAAGGTAGTATGAAGACTATTACAAGGCCCCTAAGAGTACATTACACGCATTCAAACACTTAAAAGGTGATCAACCATATTAGGGCAAGGTAGTATGAAGACTGTTGCGATGGTATCCTTTCTACACAATCACGTTTCCCTAGACGTCTTCGCAAGCAATTAAGAAGCTAGTTTTCTAGAGCCTAACGCGCACACTCATCAACAAGAAGCAATATTAAAAGGATTTACAAACTAAGTTTCATGCAATCATAAGCAAACACTAATAAATCTAGCCTAACATGTTAAAGGAAAGCAAAGAACAACAATTAATCAAACAACAAGACATATTGAAATATTAAAGAGATAGAAGATCTTCACTTGATTAAAACATGGAGTTATGGTGGATACAAAAGGGTTTGAGAACCCTAAAATCGACCCTAAAACTGATATAAATCGTTCCCTAAAAGTTACTCCCGAGTTCCACCCTTAAAACCCTAAATATGAGTTTGTATTTATAATAAAACAATCGCGACGACGTTGCTTGAAGTGCGACGCGGCATCTCCACGCCTGAAATCTTTCTTAGGGGTTTTTCTTTAAGTCGGCTACTTCATACGCCGTCACTAGAAATCCAAACGCCGTCTCTTTGATGTCCAGACGCCGTCACAATGTTTTGTGGCCCCGTCTCCAGCCGATGTATGGCTTTTCTTCATCAAATTTGGTGTATAGTTTGTAATCTCATCCGTTTCTTCCCAAAATGATCCCAAGTCACGTATCTTTCCTCCAAATGCCATCCAAGTGCTAAAAACACAAAAATAAATGATTAAGCACGTATTTAGAGCATATTTGCATGATTTTAAAGGTTAAATAGCCCCGAAAAAGTGTATAAAATGACACCTCATCACATACCCCTACACTTGGGATTTGCTTATCCTCGAGCAAATGAGCTTTTCTACCTAGTAAATAGCAATGTCGGGGGCATTTAACCTACTCAACAAATATAATTCATGACACAACCAACTAGACCTTGTAGTTAAAAGCACAAAAATTATATACTAGCACCTCACTTAAGTGTTTGGATTCTCCCTTTCTCTTAGGTGTATAATGAATTATAACAATATGAGAAATGAAAAAATTAACACTCATTACCTGCCATAGCATATAGATTACCATAGGCTTGATAAATGATCAAAACTTCCACTTCGTGGCGCAAACAACCTAGAAATTATTATCAAAGAGGTCTTTAAAGGGTTGTGATGTATAGGTGTAAGATAAATGGAAACGGATGAGAAATATTTGGGTAGATTTGGGTGAATTTAGGTGGTGGTGAGTTAACTATCTACAAGAATACACGTAAAGGCGTTGCTAAGCCAAGACTCGACCACACTTGGACACAGATATACAAACACTACATCAAACTATTTCTTTTTCTTTTCTTGACACTATCTTGACATAAACATAAACATAAGCAAAATGGTAGCCCATATATTTTTTTCTTCTTTTTTTCTTTTTCTTTTTTTTTCTTTTCACTTTTTTCTATTTTTTTACACTTTTGCCATGCCATTTGCTTGAAACATAAATAATACATGACTTGGTGTTTATAAACACACCCCTACACTTGAGTTTTAAAATTCATAAACATAAACTAACTAATGACCCGAATCAGAAGGATCAAAATAACATAGAGTGTATTAAGCACGTATGAGGATAATAAATTAACTTCTTCCCTATTTCTCCATAAAAGACTCGACTTAGCAACGATGTACACAAGCAAACAATTAACTAGGGTTTACAAATGTGATAACAATAATGTATTAAAAACGAGTACATACATGGAAGGCTAAGGCGATTTGGGTGTAACATTTTGGTGGGGTGTAAACAATGCTCTTCATTAATAATCCAGAATCCACCAGAGAATTACGAGAACCGCGAAAAAGATAGGCTCAGAGGGGTGTACTAGGGGTATCTCACAACCAAAGGTGTGGGGGTAGTTATATAATCGAGGTGACCATCATAACTATACAAAATACAGGCTAAAAACATAGGTTATCCTAGTGCCTCTTATCATTTAGCAAATCCTAATCACACAAATGTAATCTCACTAGCAGTCTCAGGATGAATCACTAAAGCAAGTTTTAGAATTTAATATACTACCGGTACACTCTCATATAATTTTAACCAATACCAGTGCTCCAGAAAAAGCGACAAAACCACATATGCATGATCAAATCCATGAACACGACACATATGATTCTTATTCCTTAACTCGATCAAGCTAAAGGTAAAAACTATCTTAAGCACCAAAGATGGATGCTTGTATTCTTAAAGGTCTAGGGGCGAACATCACATTTTTTGGGGTGGAATTTTTTTTGAGTGGTAGGGTTTTTGTGCTAGTCATATAACTCCTATCCATGAGACGCTATTAATACTCAGTTTTCATCGGTATGTGCCATTAGAAAATTTAAATTTGGATCAAAATTATCGTCTACGCTACGTTTCAGTATATTACTCATCTTTTTAAGGACAGAGCAAAGGCAAATGAAGAAATAGTTTCTAAGGCTTTATTTCCCCCTACACTTATTTTGAACATTGCCTCCAATGTTCTTAAAAGTACCCGAAAAACGAATAAAGGGAAAAAGAAAAGGTCAAAGAAACTAGTACTTCCCTGGTTTTGCTCAATAATGGAGAAGAAACAAATGATCCCGGCTAAATCGTCATTCGAGAATCGTCCATATGAAACTCCAAAGAACTCCCGGGCTTCTTCTCATCAAATATAACCTGCAAATCAAAGACAAGAAACAACTACACCTGGCGTAAAATTGGCGGGATAATGATATACAACGCAATAATTTAAGGTTTAGACACTACGAAAGAAATAAAGATAGGATGAATGTACTAATATAATCATGGTTTTCTGCAAGGATTAGGAAAATTAAAAGTTTTAGAAATTACACAAAACTAATTTTTCAAAAATTCAAGAAAATACGAATTTTACAAGAGTTGGAGTGGCGACGCCGTCTGGAAAAATTCTAGACGCCGTCTCCAGACTCTGTAAAAAAATGTTCTTCCTTTCTTGGAAAAAAATTCTGCACAAGTATCTTATTAATTATTTCATGTAAAAATTTCTGCATAAACCACAAGAACGATTAGTACAATCATATGACTCGAAACAAACACATAAGACACACAAGACACGACGCAAATTTATCTAAACTATTTATTTTACATGTTTTAAATGGTTCTTAAAAACCAGATATTTTCCTTTACCATTGATTTTATGCACACTACCTTTGATTGCAATTAAGATGAAGTTAAAAACAAAGAAAAGCATGATTACATGGAATTCAAATATATAGAAACAAACAAATAGAGAATAAAACACACAACAATCCTAAAATGCGAAAAAAATAAAACTGGGTTACCTCCCAATAAGCGCTTTTGTTTATTAGAGAGTCTTTTAGCTAGACTAGGAGTCACACTCCTTACGTGACTTCGTCAATGCTCACGTGTCCACGGATGAGCCATTCTTTCATATCATCATCAACCTGGTATTCGGGACCCAGGTTTAAACAGTTCTTATACATCAACTTATTTTTCTCATGGGAATACCTAAGTCCGCTCATTAAATCTCTTTGGCTAAGTTCTAATATAGGTGGGATTTTACTCCATTCAAAGTTCCTAAGCCTAGGTATCGTGCGGGGCAACCGAAAGACATAAGTATCAAAGATTCTACTGAACAAAATTAAACCCTTAACACAATCGTATTCTAATTGAGTAACAGCTCTAAAGGGTCTTCCCATCACAATATCCGTCATATCACTTACAATGAATTCCCATATGTCCTCTAATACTATAAAGTCCGTAACATAGGTGAAACTTCCAACAAACACATAAACATCCCTAACAATAGAAACCAAGTTCTTTCCCGTACTTTCGAGTCCTTCTACCATTATAGTGTTATAGGCTTTACGCGTAATAATGTTCATTGTAAAAAAGGGGTCAAATTAGGAAACAAACTTCCTGAAACCAATCATACATGGGAATGCTAAGTCCTCTCTATCAAGACTGTTAACTATCTTATTACGGTAAAAATTTCCCGCATTCCCATACTCATCTAACTTATTAAGTACTTCACCATCATCCGACTCATCATCTAAATCCAATAAGGGAGAAACAAGGGGTGTATCTACCGATTCATCATCGAACTCAAGGTCATCCATTTCAATTGTATTATGTGAGTTCATAAAATCATGTAGCGGTTGCTCATGGCGAGAATTTATCATGGCCGAGATTGCACGGAGCTCGTTGAGCTCTTAGGTGATCCTAATGTGGAGTTCGTTTGGTGGGACGGGTACAAATGGATTCGCGTTCTCCATAATAAAGAAGGGAATAATTAAGTGGAAATTAGAAAACAAATAACACAAAGAAAAGATAGACTACAAGAAAGCTAATAAAAAGAAAATAAAAATCTTACGTGATAGGAATCTCGTGAATAGACCTAAGCTAAATAAAATTCAAAACCTAAACTATTCCCTAGACGGCGGCGCCAAAAACTTGATGTGGGTCGTTGTATCACAAGAAGTTTTACAACCCCCTAGGCAATGCACCTAATCGTTGTAGTGTAGTATAGGGAAGATTCAAGGGTTTAATTTATCGTTCACACAGGCGAGACTCGAGGGTTTAATTTAATATGGGACGGGTGTAGTTTATAATCAGAAGTATTTAATTATGTTATATCAAACACATAGTTCCTACAACTAACACAATAACAAAATTGCCTAAAAGTCTGAATTCGACGTTAGAAAATCAAAATTTTCTTTATAAGAGATGATTTGCACATTCTTTTTTGAGAGAATTGTAAAAATCGTCCTTGTGGTTTGGCCAAATTACATGTTTGGTCCGCGTGGTATCGAAATTGCAAAAATCGTCCGTGTGGAAAACCTTGGGTTCCACTTTTAATTCTTTGTCGAACTAAATGACTAAAATAACCTTATGGCTTTTTATTTCTGATTTTCTTTTTTAATTTTTTATTTTCTATAATCAAAATTCATTATTTTTGTCTTTTATTCATACTTCATTATCTACACATAAACACACACACAAATCCTCTTTTAAAAAAATCATCAATAACAAAATCTAAAATGTTCACATACTGAAACACCAATCTTTAATCTAGCAATCATAATTAAATTATTCTTCTTCTACCTATTATCAAACCACCACTACCAATCTACAACCACCACTCTAATCATCATGATCTGTAAAATCAAACCCAATCCTTGACCCAACCGCCACTGCCAAGTTCCATCCCTACCAACATTCGCCATCAACCACCAGCAGTCGCCGCCAACCACCAGCATTCGCCGCCCACCACCAGCAGTCGCCGCAATCTCCGCCAAGCATTAGCGGTCGGTTCTTCTTCAGCCCTTTAATTATTGCTTATTTTGAAGGATTAAATGGGGATCTATGTGTTTAGGGTTAGGTGGTGTGATAGGATTAAATGAGAATCTGTTGTGTTTGCTAAGTTTAGAAAATCTTTAAAAGGGTATCAGTTGTGATGTATTGTTGAGTTTCTAACTCGTTGATGGTCCACAACATTTTTTTCTAAATGAATGAATGAACTTAACTCTTCTTAGTTTAAGTAACAATAGAGTTATGCTATTTTCCAAGATGTGATGGTGCCGGTTGGTAAATATGGTTAATTGGGTTTGAAGGGTGTAAATAAAGAAATGATTTTATGTGAAAATATGATGGAGAGATGTGGGTTTGATTTAATTCATCAAATTCAGATTTGGGTTTGATCGAATGTTTTTTTAGAGACAGTGGATTAGAAAATGTGTAAATGGTTTGAAGTGTGTATGTGTGGAGAGAGGTGAAAGAGATATGAAGATTGTGATGTTATTGATTTTGTAGATTTTGATTTTATTGAGTATGTAAAATGAATTGAAATTTTGTTGTGGAAAAATCTGGGTTTAACATGTGTTCTTAATGTTCTTTATTTTTTTAATGAAAAAATATAAATTCGAAGGTTAAAGACAAGGGTATTTTAGTCATTTCAGTTCCACAAAGGTCTAAAAGTGGAACCCAAGGTTTCTGACACGGACGATTTTTTCAATTTCGATACCACGCGGACCAAACGTGCAATTTGGCCAAATCACAATGACGATTTTTGTAATTCTCTCTCTTTTTTTATTTGCACACATTAGTTTACAAGTATTCAAAGCCTGATATAAATCTATATCTATATTATCTATAAAGGTCCACACTCTTTTTTCTTGAAAGTGGAAAACTTAAATTAATGTTTTGCTTAAATTACTCTAAATTAATTATCCGAATATACCCTAAACTTTATCAATTCTAAAATTGATAACTTTTCAAAAACATATACCCTAAACATATCACGATCAATTTCGCAAGTTGTTATTATTTGCTGCAATACACCGCCGTTTTGCGCGAATATTCGTCTAGTATAACATAAGTATTTAATGCATTTATTAGAATGTTTCCGTTAAAACTAAAAGTGTCTAAATCAATTCTCTTTCTTTATACAAACCAAATAACTCTCGTTTTTTTAACCTCTATTACCATTTCCTCAACAATGTTCTTAACAACTTGGCTGCTCGATCATATGCTTTTACAGTTATACCATAACAATGCGTTAAATCCATGCGTAAGTGAATGACACTTCTTTGGACCTAATAGAATGGATATATACATACAATCATTTATTTTCTGCAAATGTATCCCAACTTTTCCAAATAGTCATCATATTTTGTACGCCCGTTATAGTCAAATATTAACTTTTCATAACCACTTTAATGGACGTACAGTGAATATGATCCAAGTTTCAACTCAATACACAAATCACAACAAGAGCTTGAAGACATGTAGCAGCTTATAGAGTTTGAAGTCACACTGAAGCTTATAGTTTAGTTTTAACTTGTAATTTTTCTACTTCTAGATTAGTCAACGCGGGTCAAACAGTGTAACTGTTTTTCCCGTCATTTTCCCTTCTCTGTATTTCTGTTATAAATACCTATGTTTTGGGTTTGTAATCTTTTGACTTTAATCAATGAAATGTTCTAAAAGTCATTTCTCTTCATTTCTAAAATGGTGATCAGGCCACCGTAAACAAACTTCTAACAAATGGTTAGCTCTAACTAATTTCGTCATAACCACCATTTTTCGGTCATCTTCTCCGACTAAATATCAACTATTATTCACCATTATCCTAATCAAATACATCAATTAAACACACAAAATCATCTAAAACTACTCAATTCATTCAAATAACTCACCAAATCACCACAACACATCAAGAATCAAACAAGTTCATCAGAAAATCAAGATTCAACAATGGCGGCCACATCAACAAATACATCAACTAATCCTTAAAACAATGAATAAGATGATCCTAATTCACCAAATCATCCACTTTACCTACATCAGAATGATCATCCTGGCTTAGTTCTCATTTCAAAGAAACTGACTAGATCAGATAACTATGGATCATGGAAAAGATCAATGATGATTGCTCAATGCTAAGAACAAGTTAAAGATTGTAACTGGTGAATACATTGAACCAGCAGTTGGATCAAGATTGAGGGCACTTTGGGAAAGAACAAATGATATGATAATCTCTTAGATTCTCAACACCATTGCTGAACAGATAAGCAATTCATTGAATTTTCTTAATACAACTGCTAGTTTATGGAATGAATTGCAAGAACACTACTCTCAACTTGATGGTCACAGAATATACCAACTAACAAATGATTTAGTGCAATTGAAACAAAACAACTATGCAATTGAAGTTTTCTACCACAAATTAAAAGGTCTTTGGGATGAATGTGATGCTTTAGAAGCACCATATATGTGTGTTTGTGCTTGTTCTTGTAAAAATGGAAGAGTCAATGGAGACAGAGATCAGAGAAAGAGGTTGATTCAATTTCTAATAGGGTTGGATGAATGTTATGTAAATGTTAGGGGACAAATTCTGTTAATGCAACCAATGCCAACTGTGGCAAAAGCATATGGTTTGATTAGACAAGAAGAAAAGCAAAGAGAGGGTTATGTTCAACAAACCACCAATTCTGCTGCATTATATGCTCACTCAAACTATGCTAGACCAACTTATCACAACAACAATAGGGCAAATAGGAATTTTACTCAAGGTGAATCATCCAACAGAAACTCAAACCAAAGTGATGTAATAGTAAGAAGGAGTACTTTCAGAAAGGGTGTGATATGTGGAAATTGCAGCAAAGAAGGTCACCTAAGTGAGGAATGCTACAAACTGGTTGGTTACCCCATTGGTCATCCATTACATGGAAAATACAAGCCTCCAAATCAAAGAACAAACACACCCAAAACTGTTAATATGACCCAAACAGTCCCTACTACCTCCACATCATAAGAGAAGCATCTTGGTTCAACACCAACAACACTAAATGAAGCTGACTTAGCCATGAGTGCAAGGATGGATCAATTGCAGAACCAACTCAACCAAATGATGCTACTGATGCAGCAGAATTCAAGTGATGGGACTGGTTTGAACACCTTTAATTCAGCAGGTACTCCTAAACTCATAGCATCACATATAACTTGTAGTACTTATAGACTAATAGGGTCAATCATGATACATCAAGTACATCTTTGGGTAGTTGATAGTGGTGCCACAGATCACATTTGTATTACTCTCACTTCAATGTACAATGTTAGACTATGCAAACATCCTATTTACATCACTCTCCCAAATGGACACCACACACAAGTTAGACATATTGGCTCAGTCTACATCAACCCATCAATCACTTTACATGATGTCATGTACATCTCATCATTCTCATACAATCTACTCTCAGTTAGTAAGTTAGGAACACACCTACCCCTATCAGTCATGTTCACACCTTTTTCATGTTATTTTCAGGACCAGCACAAGAGGATTGCTCATGGAACCCTCTGTAATGGTCTCTACATCATTAAGCAAGAGAAACCAGCACCAAAGTCATTTGCCCTCTCAATCAACAACAGCAACTTCTAGCTATGGCATGCTAGGCTTGGACATCCTTCTTACACTGTCTTAGAGAAAATAAAATCACTTTCATTACCTTCCAAATGTAAAATACCATCTCATTCATGTTATGTATGCCCTTTAGCTAAACAACATGCTTCTACTTTACAAAACAATGATTCATATGCTTTAAATTTGTTTGATTTGATTCATGTAGATGTTTGGGGTCCATATAAACATACAACAACACACAACTGCAAATACTTCTTAACAATAGTTGATGATCATTCAAGGGCAACATGGACTTATTTAATGCCCACAAAACACCATACCATCTCACACATCAAAATGTTTCACTCCTTTATTTCAAACCATTTCAATGTCAAAATAAAAACAGTTAGGAGTGACAATGAGACAGAGTTTATTAACCAATCAATCACTCAATTCTTCAATGAACAAGGCATACTACACCAAACATCATGTCCCTACACACCACAACAAAATGCAAGGGTTGAAAGGAAACACATACACTTACTTGAAGTAGTAAGAGCCTTAAGGTTTCAAGCTCAATTTCCTATAAATTTTTAGGGATACTACATTTTGGCAGCTACATACCTCATAAACAGACTCCCATCCAAACCCATTAACAACAAAAGTCCCTATGAGATACTTTACAACAAACAACCTTCACTCACTAACC